>PVJX010001845.1:98731-147224 GCA_004027295.1 Dolichotis patagonum
CTCAGCCTGGCCTCCTCTGCCAGTCACAGGTTTGAGGCCTGGCATAGCCCTGGCATCCACCCCACTGCTGAGGTGACCTGAAATTGCTAGAGGAGGCAAGTGTTTTCCTCAGAGAACTTTCCAGAGCCAAGTTCAGCCCCATCACTTGTTGGGGGTCAGAGAGATGAGCTGCTCTCTACTTCATGGGAGATGACAAGGAAGGACACTCGAGTGCCACAGCTTCTGGCCTTATCCCTTTGGTCGCCAGGCACGGCCCTACCTGAGCCGCTCCCAACTCCTTGCATAGAAGATGAATGCAAATGAGTAACTCCTGCCCCCAGCCAATTTCCGCCCTATGCACATCCTGATTTTCTGGGTCACCAATTTTATTTAATTAAACTTTTCATTTTGACATGACTGCAGACTCACATGCAGTTGTAAGAAATAACTCAGATCCCAGATTGTAGATCCTTTATCTGATTTCCCCCTAAAGGTGACATTTGCAAAACTATAGTATGATATTGGGTCACCGATTTTTAAAGAATATAATCTGTATGTCATAAGGTGTCACAGGAAGGGTATTTTTGCCACACTGAGACTCCTGACTCCCGCCCACTCACTCCAAAATCTGCTTGACGCATCCCTCCCATATTCCTCTTCTTGATAAAGGGCACTGCCAGCTCCAGTACACACCCTGAATTCAAAATTTATCCCTCTCCTGCGTCCCCCAACTAAATCCCAAATCCCGACCACTCCGGCAGATTCTAGTTAGAAAACCCTGAAAGATTTCTACTTCTTCCATTTCTCTTTTTATCTATTAAAAAATTTTTTTTATATACTGGGGATTGAACCCAGGATCTTCATGGTGAGCTACATCCCCAGCCCTTTTTTCATTTTGAGACAGGATCTCATTAAAGTGCTAAATTGTGTAGGCTAGACTTGCACTTATGATCCTCCTGCCTCAGCTCCCCATAGTGCTGGGATTGTAGGCGTGCACCACCACACCTGGATGAGTTTTTAATTCACTTCATACCTGCCATCCCAGCACTCTAGGAGGCTGAGGTGGAAAGGTGACAAAGTCCAACCTAGCCTGGGAAACTTAGTGAGTTAGTGAGATCTTGTCTCATAAGAGGAATTTAAAAAGGGTCAGAGGTTAGAGTCAGTGCAAAGCTTCTGGGTTCAACCCCTGTACTACAAGGAAGGAAAGAAGAAGGGAGGGAGGCAGGCAGCAAGGGAGAAAGAGCGGAGAAACAAAAGGAAAAGAATCCTGATGTTGGGTGCAGCCACCTTGCTGACAGCTTCCTTGCTTCACGTGTAACCCGACGACACCCCCTTGAACCCCACCTCTGCAGCTCACCCTCTGTCCTGCTGCTGCTTAACATTGCCTGTAACACTGCAGTCACATCATTCACTTATTTAACTGTTTCCTGTTTGTTTTTTGTTTCTTCCCCCTCTGTGTGAAGCCTTTGTGAGGTCAGGGACATCCCTGAATTCTCAGCACCTTTTTGTTTTTGAAGACTGAACTTGAGATCTTCAAACCGAACTACAAGCCCAGCCCTTCTATGCTTTTATTTTGACACAGGGTTTCACTAGGTTGCCCAGGCTGGGTTTGCATTTGCCATCCGCCTGCCTCATCCTTCTAGAGCAGTGGGATTGCAATCCTAGGCAGGAAGACTGCAGGCTTATGCTACGCACCTGTATCATCTCTACTGTGGGGCACACAATGCTTCACCACATAATCTCTCTTTATCTTGGTGATATAAGACACTACTATGATTAACCTCACATCGTATGGAAAAGTGAGGCACAGAGAGTCCGAGCAACTTGCCCCAAAACACACAGCTTGTAATTGGTGGAGTCAGGGTTGGAACACAAGCAGCCAACTCCAGCAACAGCGGGCGGTGGGGCCTCAGTGCTGCCTGACGCACACAAGGATAACAACAAATGCCCACAGGATGAGCGAGCGTCCCTGGAAGCATGAGCGTTAGCCCTGTACCGGGAACCTGTCAGGTGGGGTAAAAAGGGCCTCACCCACTGAACCACATCCCCACTTCCCTCCAAGCTGGGGACAAGTGCAGGAGAAGTGCTGCAGGAGGTTCTGATCAGCGCCTGAGGCCCCGCTACACGCTGCCTCCCATGGGTGCAGCTCCCCGCTCCCAAGCCCCCCATATCCTTCTCTGCAGAGGATAACGATAACTATGTTTATCCAACTGTCACCCCCTCCACGTCCCTCCCTGAGCCTCCGGCCAGAAGGGATTCCCAGCCCGCCACTGTCCACTGTGTGGACGGTTCCATCTCCCACTGAGCCAGCCCACCTGGTCCTGAGCCGCCCCTTTGTACTGAGCTGTAGCCCTGGCCTGCTGGCTTGCTTCCTTCCTTTTTGGTTTGTTTGTTTTTTTAGACAGGGTCTTAATAACCTGCCCAGTTTGGGCTTGAAACTGATCCTCCTGCCTCAACTTCACAGATTATTGAGATTCCTGGTATGCACCACCACACCCAGCCACAAAGAATGTTTTTCTTCATTTCCTGGCACTCTCTGGCCTGCTTGGTCAATGTAAGCACCGTATTGCAATGGCAAACGATTCCAGGAAGCAGAAATGAAGCAGGTACACCAAGAAATCAATTCCTTACGCAGGTATAGGGGTAGAACAGTGAACCATCCTATCCAAATCAAAAACATGAGCGATGCCCAGAAAGAAATTAAAGGTGGGAAAGATCAGAAAATGAGTGAGAAAAGGAAACCTGAGAGAAGAAAATGTAACTTTCACACCAAGCAAGCCAGAGCCCCAGGGTTGGAAGAAAATCTGCTCCCTAGAGCCAGGTCGGCCGCGGCCCCGCAGCCCTCAGCGCTCCTTCTAGCCCAGCCTGAGATTCGTACATCGATGATGAGTTTTTATTTGCAGGTTAAAAAAATAGAATAACTCCTTGGTTTCTTTGGCAACCTCTCTTTCCTCGGTGCTTCTTCCAGCCCCTAGATTGCTGTCAGCAGAGTTTACAGCTGCACCGGGGTTTGGGTTTGAGTCTTAGGAGATTGCAGTTCCTGTTTGTTGCTAGGAAGCGTGGAAGGTGAGCGCTTGAGCCCAAGCTTGCCTCTGTCTCGGGAGGCATCAGATGCAGCTGGTTTAATGCTAATGGCAGGGAAGTTCGGACAAACAGTGCCCTAGAAAAAGATCTAGCTCTGTTCCAAGATGCAAGAAGAGGGCTCCCCCATATCTCACCATTAGCACGACCCCGAGAAAACAGTAGCCAGGAAAGGAGTCTGATGGAAGAAGTCGGCCTGCTGTTGCATTTAGCTTTCCTCTCATCTCTTTTAAAAATTATATGCATCCCCAAGCATAGTGATGCAGGCCTGTAATCCCCAGCACTCTGGGAGGCTCAGAAAGGAGGATCCCAAGTACAAGCCCATCCTGGGCAACTTCACGACTTAGTGAGACCCTGTCTGAAAATATAACAAAAAAGGACTGGGGGTGTGTGAAGGTCCGGGGTTCAATCCCCAGTACCACAGAAAAACCCGGCTGTACCATCATTGTGCCTTGGGATGTGTGAAACAGCTTTGTGAATGTGATTCCACATGGCTCACTCTGCAGGCTTCAAGGGTGAAAATGTACAAAACTCCCCTAAGGCAGCCCCCAGTCCCTGCCTGTGCCCAGGAATGAGGGGCAGCTATGGGGGCTGTGTCCAACGCCAGAGCCTGTGTGGAGCCTGTTGCCCAGTGGGTCGGGCACGGTGCATGTGAGAGCTACCTCTTGCATTGGTTAAGCTGCTGCAAACTTAGTAGTAGATAGAGGACAATCGGGACAGGAGGACACACAGACGGAACCACCCTCCTCGGGTTCACCTCCCATGCGCTGCAACAAGAGGCTGAGCCAGTGCGGTTCCTGCTCCTTCTCTCCAGGCAGCGACCTGCAGCCCGCAACAGCAGAGTCCCAGGCACCCGGCCAGCGTGCTCTGCCAGCTCCTCTGCTGCCAGCATCCCCGGCTGCTGGCACAGTGAAACCAGCAGCCTCACATTGCAAATCCCTGTGCCTGAGGAACGAAGGAGCTTCCCAAGGCCACCCTGGTCAGGAAGTCTCAGCACTGGAACTGAGGTGCCAAGACCAGAGTCACTCCTGTGTCAGGAAGATTGATGAGGCCAGAGGGCAATGCGGGCACCGGTGGGCTTTCTAATGCAGCAGTCAGGAAAGGGTAGCTTACCTTGCAGTAATGAATAACCCCAAAAGCCCAGGAGGAGAAAGGGAGAAGAAGGGAAGAACGCAGGGGAAGGGAGAAAGGGATGGGGCTGCCTTCTTGTCTTGGTCGCCAACTCTGTTTTTCTCCCCGCCTCCTTTTTTTATTTATTAATTTGTCACTGGGGATTGGATCCAGTGCTTTCACACTGAGCTACATCACCAGCTCTTTTTAAATGTTTATTTAGAGACAAGATCTCACCAAGTTGCCTAGGCTGGGTTTAAACTTGCAGTCCTCCTGCATCAGCCTCCTAGAGTGCTGGGACTACAGGTGTGCACACCCATCCTCCATCCCCCACCCCTGGCTAACGCTGTATCTCTCTACTCTCTTCACTTCACAAGTAGGGTCAGGAATGAAGGAGCCATCCTGATGGAGGGGAAGGCAGCTCCCTCTTCTCTTGGGGTGCAAGCACATTTCTCAAGCCCCCTGCAGTGTGTCACGGGTGGGGGGGGGAAGGGTCCTCCATGCCCTGAATATCCCGGAGTCTGGGAGCCACTTGCAGGCCTAGCCGCAAATCCCATGCTGCATCTCTCCCCTCACTATCACCCTCCCACGGCCACCTGGCAGGCCCGTGTAGAGCAGGCGTCTCCACATGAAAGGAAGGTGGGCTCTGGGGTCCGGGCTGTGGTGTCCCCCATCTGCTCACTTTGTGGGTTGAGCTCTTCTAGAGACCCCTCTATTCAGGGGAGGCCATGGAGATCCCACCCCTGAGGGGAAGCAGCAGGCGCATGTGGGATTATAAACACTGTCGACATCATTTTCAAATATATCCTCTGCCACCCATGGGCCACCCAAAAAGATGGGGTTGGGGCTGCTGGGGAAACAGAGACTGGCTGGGTGTGCCTTTCCCAACCCAACTGTGACTCGCAGAAGGCGCAGGGATCGCGGGCATTCCCAACCATCCCTTCTCTGAATCCTGCTTCTCTGCAGCATTGCGCCCCCTACAGGGTTGTTAGAGAGCGCGGTCAGGCCCTGCCTGGCTTCCATGGGCAGCTGCACCACAGGAAGGTGGGAAGAAGAAGGAAGGAGGCCTGGAGAAGGAAGAGGGTGAGAGAGGAGGAGAGGGGGAAGGAGAGGAGAGGAAACAGGGGAGGGAGGAAGGGAGGCCTGGGGAGCACCTTCTCCCTTGGTGCCAGCTGGACAGCATTCGGTCACCTGTGGAAAGACGTCCTGTTGAGGACATTTTACGGGCCATGCCATCAGCCAGTGTAAGGTCAGCAGTTCATGACCCGCTATTGGACAGGGTCTTTTAGAAAAACAATAATATTGTGCGTGGCTAAAAGTCACCATTACTAAACAAACCACCCTGCAGACAATCCATGGGAAACATTTTAAAATTTCAGTTTAAGGGAAATCACGTTTCTATTTCCAATTCTATTGGAATCTGAGCAGAGCACACCGAGTGTATGAAGGAGGTGCTGGACTGTAAAGTGAGAAGAACAAGCCAGACGTGGTGGCACCTGCTTGTAATCCCAGCACTCGGGGAGACTGAGGCAGGAGGATTGTAAATTTGAGCCCAACCTGAGCAATTTAGTGACTTAGCCAGATGGTGTCTCAAAATAAAAAATGAAAAGGGGCTGGGGATGTAGGTTAGTGCAAAGGCTCAGGGTTCAGTCCCCAGTGTAAAAAAAAAAAAAAGTTGAAAAGATCAGAGTCCCTAGAAGGTTCTAGAAGGACCCACCTCACCCCTACCCCCCAGCCAGCAGTGCTCCTATGCTGCCACACAGGCTCCTTTCCCAGATGCATCACATGACGGTCACTTATTTGTATCTGCTCCTTTTCAAGGCTAAATCTCATCCTGTCTCACTTAGCAGGCATGACTTCCTTTGGTGCCTAAAATTCCTCTTTCTAAAGTGATTTTTTTTCCTCCTTCCCCTTAGCTTGTTCTCAGTATTCTGTAAATAGCACAAGGCAGAAAGCAATTAATTCACTGGCAAGAGACAGGGGATTCCTATTTGGAGAGCAGACTTTTGCCCTCGTTGTGAACCAGGAGATTCTGCAGAGAAAACCATCTAAGCTTCCTTTGTAAAAAACTGGCCACAATTCTCTGCCTTTCAGATTCACTCTGTGAAAAGGTCTGACATTTGTCCCATGGCTGTGAAAATGAAAGGTCTCCGCTGCACATTCAAGTCTGCCCTGCTTAAACTACATCCTAAGCTGGATGTGGTGGTGCCTGCCTGTCACCCCAGCACTCTAGGAGACTGAGGCAGGAGGACTGAGAGCTCAAGCCCAGCTGGACAATCTACAGGCCTTGTCTTAGAATAAAAAATAAATGGTTGGGGATGTGGATCAGAAAGAAAGCCCTGAGTGCAATCGCCAGACCCCTATCACATCAAAAAATCAAATAAGAGTATCAGTGGGTTTCTACACTGAGAAGTAGAAAACCTCAACTTTTGCCCAAGAATCCAACTTTGTCCTTAAACATTTTGCTTGGGTGCAGTTTAAGTGAGAGATGCACTACAAGCAACTGTGATTCAGAAAGAGAATCTCCTGTCAGTGGAGAGAGAAACGCAGGGCTCCTTCAGGACCACGGAGAGGACCGGCCAGCACTATGACCGCCCTCCTCCCGTCACACATGTGTGCCAGCCCCCGGGGTGTGGGACAGGTCCGTGGAGGTGTGGCTGTGCAGGGGCCAAGACACCTGTGGGGAATGATCCTGCATTGAGACTGGAGGAAGCCAGGGGCCTAGGTCCCCAGTGAACCAAGAGGTGACACTGGAAGACCAGCAGATGTCAGTCACCTAGAGAGAGGTGACACAGCTGGGTTTTGAATAAGAAAGGGAAGAGAGAGAGTGCACCCGCTGCTCTATGAAGACTCTGCAGAGGCTGAGGCAAGGGAATCACCAGCTAGAAACCACCCTGGGGAACTTAGAGATTTAGCAAGACTCTGTCTCAATAGTTTTAAAAGGCGTGTGGATGTAGCTCAGCACAAAGGCCCTAGGTTCAATTTCTGGTACCACAAAAAGAAAAAGAAAAGAAGGAAAGAAGGGAGGGAGGGAACTGTCTTCGGAGCAGCTGTGGGAAGCATGAAAGAGACTTGACTCCAGCTCAAAATGTAAGGAAGGTCAGGTATAAGAGACACAAAAAGCTAGGTCAGAGGGGAGGGGAGAAGAACCTGCACGGGAAAGGTTGCGATCAGAGGCTGCAGAGCTAACAGCCCCATCAGCCCTAGAGCTGCAGACAATGGGTGAGACCCCAGGCGAGCTCAGAACTCAAGGCCGGCCCAATGGCAGAGCGGCTTGCTCAGTCATGCTGGGGATGGGAGGAAGGTCGGTGGTGCAAAGCCCTGGTCCTTTGAGGGTGACTGAACTAACAGAGGAAGTGAGGCATGATGGGACTAGCCGTAGGGGAACTCAGAGGAACACATAATAATTTGACACTGCGGCTCTCAAGTGAGGGAGCCTCAGGCAACTGTGGCGTGAATGCGCCCCCTGGTGACCGACACGTGGCACATAGACATTTGTCAGAGGTGGTTCTCAAATCCACACCCCGAGGACCGGAGGCAGCCTGTGCAGCATGTGCCTGCGGCTAAATAGCAACAGCAAAACCCAGGAACACGCCCGGGTCTGTCCCGAAATCAGAACTGTAGAGAGATTCCAGCCCACCAACTTTACTATGGAGGTCAAAATCCAACAATCTCTCAGACTGTCACTTGTTCCCCAAATACCTGCGTGTGCATGGCTTAAAAGCTAAAAGGAAGAAAATGGACCTCCTGCAAACGGTGGAATTTTTCAGGAAAGACTCCATTAATAGAGCGATTCAGCATCAGAATTTCTCTTAGATATTTTATTATTAAAATGCCTATATTGAAGCAAGCATGGTGGCTCACAAAATTGCAAATCTTCCAGCCTATCCTGAACAGCTTAGAAACTTAGTGAGAACCTGTCCCAAAATTTAAAAAAAAAAAAAAAAAAGAAAGAAAGAAAAGACCTGGAGATGTAATTCAGTGCAAAAGTCCTGAGTTCAGTTCCTAGTATCGCCTACCCCCAAAACACCAAACTTAATGAAAAGTTGAAAGAGTTTTGCAGTAACCATTCACATGCTGCCTAGATTCTACACTTAACATATGATGACACTGGGCTAGGGATTTAGCTCAGTGGCTTAAGCGCCTGCCTGGCAAGCGCGAGGTCATGAGTTTGATCCCCGGTACCAAAAAAAAAAAAAAAAAAATTGATGACACTCACTTGGTCACATATCTATCCAACTACCCAGTCCTCTACCCATCCAACAAGTCAGCCTGATTTTATTTCACATATTTTTAGGGTTTTTTAAAAAATAAAAGTTATATATATATATATAGTGCATATTCAATATATTCATCGTGGAGTACTGGTATCATCACATCTTGATCCTTATTTCCCCTTCCCTTCTCTTTCACCTCTCTCATCCCTAAATCCCCTTCCCATCTTCACAAAGTGACATAAATCAGACCCAGAGGTTAAATATGACATGGTTTCTCTTATATGAGAAACCCAAAGCATAAATAACGTAAAGAGCAAAATGAAAGATAACGGGAAACAGGAAGGTGCCTATTTTTGATATATTTCAAAATGAATTGCATACACATCAGTATATTTCACCCCAAGCACTTATTATGAAACTAAACTGTGGTATTTAGAGTCCAAATGCATAGAGTAAAATGCACACAATTTATGCACATCATCCAATAAGTTTCAAGAAATACAAACACGCATATATTCCCATCAAGACAACATCGCCACCACCACAAAAATGTTCACAGGATACCCCTTCCTTTCCCAATCACCCACACTTTCCATTGGGCAGCTCTGATTGGTCCCATTATAGATTAATTTGGGCCCATTCTAAGGTTTACTATAAATGGAGTCATAAAGTATGATTGTTCTGCCATCTTTGCTCTAAGTAGGCTGCCTCAGAATTTAGCTTCCCACGGGATGCTGGTGCTCCAGCCTGGCTGGGAATCTGCACTGACCCAGGCCTTTCTCACCTTCCAGATGAGGAGACTGAGGGTCAGAGTAACATGGCCTTTGCTTGAGGTCTCAGCAAATTAGCTGCAGCTCCAGGGCAAGAACTCAGGTCTCCTTTCTGTTAGGCCTCCGCTTAACACATCATGGCGACGATGTGATTTCTTCCAGACAGCATTTCTCAAGCTCCAGCATCCATCAGAGACTCGGGAGCACAGGAATCCCACTGGTCTGGCCCACAAGTTTGCATTTCTAGCAAGTTCTAGGAGATGCTGACTGTGCAGGGCTAGGGTTTGAGGTTGAGAAGTATTGCTCTAAATGCCAAGTGTCAGGCAGGGCTGGAGGCCAATCACTGTCATTTCCACAGCTGGCCAAAATGCATCAGAGCTTTGACAAATAAGATGTGGAGGCAAGCTAGATGCTCACTGTGACCTTACAGTAATGAGATGCCCTTATCCCGAGTCAGATTTACGATCTTTTTTTATTATTTTGGTCTTTGGTATTGGGGACTGAACCCACAGCCTTCACACTGAGCTATGCCCCACCCCTTTTCGTTTTGAGAAAGGATCTCACTAAGTCACTAAATTGCCTGGGTTGGGCTCAAACTTGCAATCCTCAGCCTCCTCTTCCCAGAGTGCTGGGGAGGACAGGTTTGTATTCCCATGCCCAAAATTAAGACTTCCCTAAGACTCACTGTTCAGCAGTCACTGGCAGAACTTCCTGTGTGTATGTCAGCAAAAGTGTCCTCATTTCACCTCATTTGCTCATCAATGGGGAGGGGTCCTCTTTGCTGACTCATTCACATGGGGTCCCCCTGTCTTAGCCTGGTTAACTCGCCTACTCCTCCCAAGAGCTCTGAGCTGCCCTGGACGGACTCGCCAAGACAGAGCTGCCTTCCCCGCCACACCTACTGTCAGTGTGGGGAGAAAGAGACGGTTTTAGTGGAATGCACCAAGCTACTTCTTATTTTAATAGTTACCAATTGATTTCAGCGTGGATTAGGAAAATAGCAAACTCATGAATTTACATATAATATGTATTATTTAAACGGCTTTCCCTTTAAATCAATTTCAGTTTACACAAGGAATTGATTTGAACAACTAGTGTTGACAGATTAATAAAACAGGTTCTTACAGGGACAGGGCAAAGTCCAGACGCGTGAGATGCCTGGGGTCTGAGAAACAGCTTCAGGGACTTCAAGGAAACTGTAAGCATGGAGCCTCCATAAGCAGCAGCTAGACAGAAATCTTGCATTCTTTTTCCTGCAAGTTTTAGATCCTTGTACCAGGGCCTTAAAATAATGCTGTGGAGTTATTTTGCATTTGCATTTTGTGCCTGATGAGGTTTGATAGAAATATACAGTGAATGTTTAAATGTTTTGAAAAATATATTACACTAGAAGACGTATTGCCATGCATCTCTTCAAATCCTTCCCCTCACTTTAAACACACTTAGCCCATCGCTCCGGCCACCTTCTGAAGCAGTTCTGGAAGTCTTCTTTCACAAGTGTCTTACAAGTTTTGAGCAAAAATCAGTGAATGCTGCTGCTGACTACCACCCAATGGAAATACAGGCTTGCAAAAACATGATTCTGGGTCCTCATCCACCTTATTCCCTGGACCTGGCACCATGTGACTTCTGCCCAGGACAGGGAAACATTTTGAATGGATTCAGTACATCAAGGCACCCATGACATCACAATTAAAGACACTCAGGAAAGAGAACTCTCAGAACTGCTGGAGAAAGTGACAAGAACAATGGGATAAGTATGTTTGAAGTGAGGAGGGGTATTTTGAGGCGGATTCATGGCAACGTCTTTTGTTGTAATACATTTTTTAATTTAAATATTCACTGTATTTTTCTATCACATTTTGCATTTGCCATATCCTTCTCAGGGTCTTCAATGGCATGCTTATTTCCTTCAAATGTGTGTATTTACATAGATGCCACAATTTTAAACTGTGATTTTTATAATAATTTTCTAGCCTAGAATTATTTTTCCTTGAAGGACCCATCTTCAGTTTTGTAATGAAACTCAGCCAGAATAGAAAACTCTGCATATTGAAAATTACCTTAGAGACAAAGTTTCAATATCTTTTTACTTATGGGTTGTGTTGATATTAAAAAGACAGCCTTATCTAATTATGTTTATTTCTTTATTTTATGCTCTGCCTTATCCCATATAGGCTTGAGGCAATGTTGAAAGCACAGGTAGTAAAATAAAAATTGAAAACCTAAAACTGAGAGTCAAAATTAAGGAGCCAGAGTGAAGAAAAGTAAAAAGAAGTAAGTAAACACTACAGAGCCGAGGGTTAATATTACAGTTGAATTTCTGATTTGGCTCTGAGCTCCCTAGTAACTGAAGAGAAAAGAAATGCACAGTTTTTTCACAATTTTTATTTCCCAGGAAGAGGATCCATGTCATTTCCATAGGAAGAACAGAGCTTTTTCCAAAAGATTATTTAGGTAAAATAAAAATATAAATTGTCACTCCGAACAAAAGGTTAACTGCATAATATACAGGAAAATGTCCATGACTTTCTTAAAACAAAGGGACTCGAATAGCTTCCCCAACACCATCAAAGTATTCCTGAGCATAGTGTTGCATATCTTTAATCCCAGCACCCTGGGAGGCTGAGGCAGGAGAATTTCAGTTCAAATCCTGCCTAGGAAATTTAACAAGACCTTGCTTCAAAATAAAAATAAAAAAGGCTGACAGTGTAGCTCAATACTGAAGTCTTTAGGATCTGTCCTAGGTATAATGCTGGACTTGAAAGTTTCTCTTTATAAACAATAGTGTTTTGGTTTTTGTTTTTTGTTTTTGTTTTTGGTATCAGGGATCAAACACACGACCTTGCGCTTGCCAGGCAGGCACTTGTGCCACTGAGCTAAATCCCCGGCAATAACCAGTAGTGTTTTAAGACATTTAAGTGTTGATACTACCTTTCTACCAGTGACTCCCAAATGTATAATTCTGCTCCATCTGCAACTGTTCCTATCCTTAGTTGATGACCAATTCCATCCTTCTCTTTCATGAGGCCCCAACACCTTGAGTCTCTCCCATTCTTCATTCAATTTATCAAGAAAAATTCTTGCAGCACGTAAAATATATCTCTAGTCTGACTCTTGGGCCACTTTGCACCACCATTGCTATTACCAGCCAGCATGACAGCTGTCACCTGAAATAGGCAGGTGCCTCTTGGTAGCCTCCAGGATTCCATACTGCCCCCCTACCACATGTCTGGTCTCAACCAGACATGGAGATCCTTTCAAAATGTAAACCATGGCCTGGCACGTGCCTGTAATCCCAGAACTCTGGGAGGCTGAGGCAAGAGGATCTCAAGTTCAAGACCAACCTGGGCAATTTAGTGATTTAGCAAGATCCTGTCTCCAAATCAAAAATAAAAAGAGCTGGGTATTGTAGCTCAATGTGAAGGCCCTGAGTTCAGTCTCTAGGAAAGAAAGAGTGAGAGACAGAGACAGAGACAGGAAAAAAGTAAGAGAAAGAGAAAGGAAGAAGTAAATCGTGTCATGTTTGGGATGAAATTCCTACCATGGCGCCCACATCACTCAGAAAGCACAGCAAAGGCCTTACGTGGCCACAAAGTTCCACAAGATAGGGCCCTGCTACTTTTTAAACCTCATCCTGATTCTGCTACAGTCACATCGCCCCTTAGCTATTTCTTAGATACATCAGACACCTCAGCCTTTGCTCTGACGGCTCCCTGCCTGGAACACTCTGCCCCCGATACCTGCATAGCTCATTTTCTTTTTTGGACAACTGTTTCTCAGAGAAGCCTATCTTGACCACTCTGTTTTAAGTTCTATCTTCCTAAGCCCTTCCAATACCACACTTACATGTCTCAACTTTTCTTTTTCCTGGTACTCTGAGCTCTTTCTAGCAATCTTTATAATCATTTCTATTGCTTATTTACTATGGCATCAGTCAGAATAGATCAAGTTTTGCTGCAATAACAAATATCCCCCAAATCTCAAGGACTTCAAAAATTTCACAGATTATCCCCAATTTGTGACTGTTCAACTTATGATTTGTTTTTTACTATATTACGGTGTAATAGCGATATGCATTCAACGGAAACTGTACTTCAAATTTTGATCTTTGAGAGGAGAATCAGAAATGTCTGAAGATGTTTCTTGTACTGTAAATCTTCAGCATACCTGAGGTTTGCCTTTGAGCTGCAGTACCTACACGACAAGAATTAGTTCCCTTCTTCTGCTGGACTTTGAAATTCCTGAAATACTTCTTCCTGCTTCTTGGCGGTAGTTAATGGTGTTTGGTGTATGACTTGTTGATTCTGTTCTCTTTCACGGAGCACTGGTTTTGGAAATGTTCATTCTGGTTATAAGAATCAAAATGAAAGGTTTCAAACCTGGTAACCCTCATCGAACTATATCATGAAGTGCAGCGTGACTATTAGCTTTAGGTCCCAGAGTTTAATCAGAAATCTGATAGTTGAGGCTTATGTCTGTGACCAAAAAAATTGAATTAAGTACCATAGAGAATATAAAAAGCAATAAGATACCATTTGCTACCTGAACAGTTATCTAGTTGAGAGGGTATCGTCATAAGTAAAAATAAACAAAAATTTAAAATACAAAAAAAGGAAAACTCTTTTTCTCTTTTCTCACACAGTGATATGGGGTTGGGGCCTCTGGTGCCATAGTGCCTTCACACTGAGCCCCAGCCCCAGCCCATTTTTAATGTTTTATTTTGAGACAGGGTCTCATTAAGTTGCTCAGGCTGGGCTCGAATTTGTGATCCTCCTGTCTCAGCCCCCCAGAGTGCTGGGATTACAGAGGTACAAGATGCTTTTATGATGTGAGACAGAGCTGCTGTGAAGCTCCCAGTCCTGAGGGGAAACAGCCAACGTTCTACAGGGTGCTGCGCCATCAAACTGTGATACTTGGTAGGTGAGGACTTTTAAATGCACTTTCCATTTATAGTACTTATCACCTTAGGATGTTTTTTGGGGGGATGTAACCTTTGTGAGTCAAGAAGCATCCTGTGCTCCATTACTGTATTTCATGTCTCAGGACATCTAGGCTGATTAAACAGGTTTCCATCTCAGGGCGGGGAAAAGCTCTGAAGGCCTTTAGCTTGAGTGATACATCTCTTCCCACAGTTCATTGACCAGAACTAGTCACACAGCGTCACCCAAGCACAAGAGCAGCAGGAAATAAAACTGTACAGCATATTGTAACAGAGGAACTAGAAATATGTAGAGAATGGCATGGTACTGCTACAGTTTTGTCTGCGTTTGCCTTTCCCATCTGGGATACAAGATAGATGAAGGTAAATATCTCTAGCACTCACCTAGCACAATGCCTAACATGTAGTAGGCACTCCTTAAGTATTTTATGAAAGAACATATAAATTGAATTTCTGTTCATATCCAGAACAGACATTGGAAGTTAAATATAAAGTCCAAAATTAAATGTGTACATTGCAAACACGTTACACAGAGGCTCTGAATCTATTCCTGGACTTTAGGGGAGGTAGGATGCTGGGGATTGAACCCAGGGCCTTCACACTGAGCTACATCCCCAACTCTTTTTATTTTTTGAGACAGGACTTGACTAAATTGTTCAGTTATCCAGGCTGGGGTTGAACTCGTGATCCTCTTCCCAGTCCTGAGAGGTTCTTGAAGCAGGTAAAATTATTTTCAAATTTCTTCCAAGAAGAAGTCCTATAGGCTTCACTAGGCCTTCAAAGGTACCCCTAAAACAGATCAATGTCAAATGATCTAACACAGGAAGTTTGGACATGTCAGGTACAACACCAGAGCCCACAGCCAGTATCAGTCAGGTACTAAAGGAGGGCAAATATGTCGCTTCGCCTCTCCAGCCTTAGTCTCCTTGTAGATGCACTAGGTCTGCTGTGAAGATCTACCAAGCACGAGCTGTCCACACTGGCAAGTGACTACCAAAACCTGGGGTCGCCAGGCGAACTGCAGCTCATCACCTGTGTGGCCAGTGCGCCATCTAGTGGGCATATCTAATAGTTCCCGCAGCTCTGCACACACCGGGCCCTCCCAGCAGTAACCCCTGGCACAGGAAGGTTTAAATCACTTCAGTTCCATGCAAATTGTAGAGCAAGGCAGACCTTTGGCCTTCAAGGAAGAACAGTGTGAAACTCCAGGGCTGCTGTAATTCACCTCCTCACCCTAACTAGTTCAAAACCTTTCCATCACCCAGAAAGGAACTCCATGCCCTCTCTTGTTGTATAATCAAGGTCTTTATAATCCTGAAGAAAATGAGGAAGCCCAGGACCCATGGGGCTGCCTGCTTTGCAGGGGAAGTAGAGACAGATAAGCTTTCTGCGAAGGAGGGAGCCCGGGTGGAGCTGGGCAGCTGTGTGACCCTCGGGGGCTTCACCATCTTTGAGCCAATACATACGTACAAGGTGTGATCAACAAAGATGGTGAATGTTCCATTTTTAAAAAATGTATTCAGTACCTGTGGACCTAGGTTCATAGCAGCACAATTCACAATAGATAAATCTTGGAAGTGGCCTATATGTCCATCAACAGGTGAATGAATAAAGAAAATAGGGCACTTACACACAATGGAGCAGTACTCTGTATAAACAAGTTACTTGTAGGAAAATGGAAGCACCTTGAGGCCCTAAGTTAAGTGAAATAAGTCAAACACACAAACTTAAATATCCCATAGTTTCTCTTATATGAGACACTCAAATATAAATAAAATGTAAAACAAAAGATAGATAATATAAAAAAGAAAGTTTCCTGAAAGAGTTATTGGTTTACTGAGCAAAACATTGTGATTTTATTTCTGTATTTTGTGATGTTTTGTAATATTTGACAACTTTTTAAAAATATATAAGCTTTAGTCTTCGCTAATCAGCATCCTCTTCCATTCATGATTATAGTACTTTGTATTTTTGTCAAGTAAATAAATCTTTGAGTATGAAATAAAATTTTAAATGCACATACATGTGAAAACATAAAAGAAACATAAATAAATAAAACATGACAATAAAAGACACATTGCAATGGATCACCCTCAAAATTCTCCCCCTTACTTCAAATATACTTATCGCATCATTCTTGTCTCTTTCTGAAGTAATTCTGGAAATCCTCTTTCCTGAGTGTCTTTATAAGGTTTGATCAAAAATCCAGTGAATGGTGCTGCTGACTGCTCTCCAGTAGAAAGGTAAGCTGTGAAAACATGACACTGAGTCCTCACCCACCTTATTCACGTAATCTAGCACTGTGTGACTGCTGATTCATCCCCAAAGTCAAATGACCAGGAAAGGGAAACATTTTGAGTTGATTTAGGAGACAGCCATGACAGTGCAACTAAAGACACTCAGGAAATAGGACTTCAGAACTGCTTCAGAAAGTGACAAGAACAGTTGAGCATGGTGGTACATACCTGTAATCCCAGCACTCAGGAGGCTGAGGCAGAAAGTCACCTGGGTTATATAGTTAGTTCAAGGCCAGCTACATTGTGAGACCCTGTCTCAAAAATCAAAACAAAATAAAGAAAAGTTGGCCAGAACAGTGAGATGAGAATGTGTGAAGTAAGGGGGAGTATTTTGAGGGCAATTAATGCCAAGATGTCTTTTACTGTAATAATTTTTTTTAATTTTAACATTCACCACATTGTCAATTATACCTCATCTAAGACCAAAGGCAGATTCTGTGTTTGGCCTTTGAAGGGCAGTGACCCAGCTGAGATGAGGCACATGCTCAGGATGGTAAATGAGCCAGGAGGAGCAGCAGTTGCTGGGTGCCCTGTCCCCTTGGTAGCCAAGGGCCTTTCCCAACAGCTCCTGTGGCAGGCCCTGCTGGCCCCGCAGGCTGGCCCCGAGGACTTCTCCTACCCTGACTCCCTGGCTCCTTCAGACAAGCCACCCCAGGAAGTTAATTAACACCCTGGGGCCTGGTGTCCTTCACCTTTCAGGTAAACACCCAGCCAGGGCAGTGACACTTATCTCCAAGGCAAACAGCTGCCCCCAAATCTATGACTGGCTGTATTTGCTGATGATGTCACATCCACCCCGGGCTTCCTGGTCAATGTGACTCAAAGGTGAGTGATTGGTCAAGGTGACTCATGCCTGGAAACATTCAGAACAGGCAAGAATGTGGCTCCAGGGTGATCCAGCCCTTGGAGAACTAAGCTGGAGAGAAATCCCAGACATAGCGGCTGACCTAAGGGCTGCAGATAAAGGGGTGTCTCGCACCCCTCCCCCCAGCTCTCTCAGCACCTAGCAACCAGATCACTCAACAAGGGCGCAGAGCTCACAGCAGCGCGGTCCCATTTCGCAAGCGAGGAACAGAAAGACCCAGCACAGGAAAATGTCTTGCAGAGGACCTGCTACAAGCAAACGACAGGAGGGCACGTTCAGTGTCACAGGACAGGGGCAGCCAGATCAGGCCAGGGGCAATGCCTTCCAGAGGCAGAGGAAGAGGTATGCCAGGCCAGGCCACCAGCAGCATGTCCCCAACTTCTTCCAAAGTGGCCCCTCCAGGCAGTGACCTGGGAGCCTTTGGTGACTCCAGGGCAGTGTCTCTCAGTCCTCACAAGTCATCTGGCCCTTCAGGAGCTCCTGATCACTGCTGCCGATATCCACTAGGAGTCAACGGGTTGGGCAGCAAAAAATAAATCAAGAATATTCACTCTTAAAAATAATATTCACTGTTAAAAATAATAGTTCAGTTTGAAACGCTCAACCCATGACTTGAGACCTCACCCGCCATGCCGAGGGCCTGAAGGGGGAGGCCACAAGCAGGCCTGCAGATCTGGGTGTAATCATTGTTGACAGTGGCGATCAAAAGAGACCTGGAGGGGACTGGAGCAGGGACAGCAGCTGCAGGACCCGTGATCTGCCCTCAGCCAGCAGCCCAGGAGCAGGGGTGACTGTCCAGGTTATCCTGTGCCTTCCGGGTCATGCCCAGTGGCCTGGAGCCCAACAGTTACATCTTTCTGCTAAGTGGCACTTTTTAGGGTCTGTGTGACCTCTAACCACCCCGAGGGTCAGCTGGAGTTCTGCCCTACCCTACTCCTATTGACCAGGAGGCCCCAGGACAGGGCGTGATTAGCTCTGAGTCACAGAGTCCTTCTCAATGAGATAAGAGCTGAATCTGCCAGACCTCCCACCATGTCCAGCACACCGTCCCAGGACCTTATCCCATGACAGTGTCACCAAATTCCAAATATCCAGACAGGACAGGTCCGGGCTATCCACAGCCAGTCTGAGTGGGGGAAAGTTGTACTTTGTGCCAGACTGGTACCAGGCTGTAGGCAACACAGGCCACACTTGCTGCCCCTTGGGCCAGTGCCAGGCCCACATTGAGGAAGAATCTCTGAGTCCAGACCCAGGTCTGCCCCATGGGCATAAAACTCACTCTTTCTAAGCAAGGGAACTGCAGGACACCTGAGTATTTTGCTCAGTGAGTGTCAAATATCCCAGTGTTTCATCACCTAGGAGTCCTGAATGATGGTTTGTGCCACAAGGAAACAGCCAGACTCTCATTGCTTTCTGTGTTGTTACAAGAGAAATCTAAGAATCATGAATTTGTTTAAGAGTCCAGAGACTTCAGCATCCTCATAGCTATTAATAGTGCATGAATATTTTCCTGTTGAGGTGTGGCAGGCTGTGTGTTATTGGGGATTGAACCCAGGGCCTTTGTACTGAGCGAAACATCTAGCTCTATTTCTTTTTTTCTTTCTTTCTTTCTTTTTTTTGTGGGTACCAGGACTCAGGGCCTTATGTGCACCAGGTAGGTGCTACACTGCTGAGCGCCATTCTTTTTGTTGTTGTTGTTGTTCCAGGACTCGAACTCAGGACCTCGTGCTTGCCAGGCAGGCACTGCTATTTTTTTCATTTTGTGACAGAGATTCACTAAGTTGCCCAGGTTTGGAGGAAGCTGTGATCCTCCTGCCTCAGCCTCCTGGAGTGCCAAAAATACAATCGTGTATCAGTGCATTGTACTGTTGCTATTTTGTGGGAAGATTCACAGTAACAAGGACTGACTCAAAAGTAATGTAGATGATTGATTTTTATAAGGTTTTTATTTGCCAACTTTGAAAAATAACTCAGCAATTTATTTCTTAAAAATGTGGGTATAAAATGATGTTCTTGGATTAAGGTGAAATGAAAGTACTTTGGAGAGTAGCCTAAGATACAAACTCAGGCAATTAGGAATTTTCAAGACTGTCCCTATTTTAATATTTCCCTCTTTGGTTTCTATAATCATATTCAAATTTGGTTGTCCATGACTCTTTGTGTTTTGTTGGGAGCTTTTGTTGTTGTTGGCAATGATGTTTTAGAGACAAAGTTTATATGTAGCCCAGGATGGCCTCAAACTCAAGATCCTCCTGCCTCAGCCTCCTGAGTGATGGAATTACAGGCGTGCACCACCATGCCCAGAGGAGCTTTTGTCTTAATTCTAAAATATTCCCCAAAAGTAAAAAATGAAATATGTGAAAAGTTTTCAAGAAACTGTTACCATTTGGATTTTTTGTTTGAAGATTCACAGTGTTTGTGTTAAACTCAACAAAATCTCAAATTCTCCTAAATTTTAAGAACAAGATACTTGGCCTTGTGCCTCCTCAGATTCACACAACTATGAATTAAAAATATTCAGAGAAAAAATTGTATGTACACTGAACAAGTACACACTTTTTTCAGGTCATTCTGCCCCCACGCAATCCAGTAGAACAACTATGTATTCAGTGTTTACATTGTGCTAGGGATTAGAAACCACCATTAAGAGATGACTTGAAGAGGAGGGTAGGGCCTGGTGGTGTCTGTCTGTAACCCCAGCACTATGAGGGGCCGAGGTAGGAGGTCACAAATTCAAGCCCAGTCTGAGCAACCTAATGACTTAGCAAGACCCTGTCTCAAAATTTAAAACTTTTAAAAACAATTGGGGAGTGTAACTCAGTTCAAAGGGCCTGGGTTCAATCCCCACTATGAAAAATAAAAAATTAAAAAAAGGATTAGGAGGATGTGCATGGGTTCTATGCAAATATTACATCATTTCATATAAATAGGACCTAAGCATCTGCAGATTTTGGTATTTGTGAGGGTCCTGGAACCAGTGCCCCACAGGAACTGAGGAACAACAAAATATGTCACCGAGGAGTGCTGGAGCTGCCAACAACATAAGGCTGGGAACTCACTGAGGCCGCAGGAGGCTTGGGCTCTCTCTGCGCTCTACCTGTCTTCTGCTCGCTCATGCTTAGCCTGCTCAACGCTCCGGGCTTGTAGGTGGTGGCTACTTCTTGCATGATCACATCTGCTTTCCAGGAAGACCCAGAAAGCAGACTTGTTTACTCCGACTCTTTGAACAGGCTCTGTCTAATTTCTTTTTGTACTCTTAATTGTAAGCAGACCAGAAAAAAAAATTTTTTTTCTTTCTTTGTGCTGGAGATTGAACCCAGAAACTTTGTACTGAGCTGTATCCCCGGTCCGCCTATCTCCTCTTCATTTTTTTGGACATGTTCTCATGAACTTGACACTCGTTGAGTTGCCCAAGCTGGGGTGGAATTTGTGATCTTCCTGCCTCAGCTTCCAAGAGTGCTGGGACGACAGGCATGTGCCACCATGCCCAGCTGGAGATCACTTTTTCTGAAGCTCACCAACTCCTGTAGCAGAAAACGAGCACTGAACATCTACCCTCATGTGCCTGCTGAAGGCCTTACTGGTGCTTCCACAACTATAGACTTTGAATATCCCTAAAGACAACAAATAATGCATGAAATGCACCTTTTTAACTGGCAAGTGCATCTTAGTGATGAGTAGGAAAAGAGTGAAGCTCTTTCCACCGTGAATTTATGACTTTCATTTCTGGGCCCACTGTACTTCCTGACATCATAGCCAAACTCCTGCTAAAACTTTTATGGTGATCAGATACTGATGGGATGTTAATTGATGAAGCCAGCAGAGTTCCCATTGATCCTTAAGAATTCTTGCCACTCCACGGTCAATGTCAATATGTTGGGGACATTTTTAAAGAAATACATAAACTACCACTCACGGTTTTGCTTAATTATTTATAATTGTATGCATTTGCCGTAATGGAAAATTTCATTTTATGCTGAATTTCAAGATCCATGGGCCTGATAGGCCTTCTTTTAGCAAAACCTGGTAGCATTCTCTCATTGTTTATTGCACTCCTAGATCTGCAGAAATTTACAGTGAGCATTGAAGTTCAGACTAAAAGGTCAGAGAATTTTACAGTGAGCATTGAGGTTCAAACCAAAAGGTCCGAGCTGTTCCGGAGATGAGTTTCAGTAGAAATGCTAGGGCCCAGCATGAACGGGGCTGGTGTAATAAAGTTGCACCTGGAATGTGAACACAAACATGAGTGTGTAATAAAGTGGGTGCAGACAAAACAGATCATCAGAGACAGAGATGTCCTTGTGTCACTGACTCTCCTCTCCCTGCCTAAGAGGGAATTTTAACCCAGTACTGGAAAAAAAAAAAAAGATAAATCACCCTAGTGGGAAAGAATGTTCCACTCTATTCCAGCCCCTTGGCATCTCCTGGTGTTCACACTGGGGAACAGCCTAGCAGTCCAGGTGTCTTCCTTCTGGCTGCTCGACTGTGATCACAGCTGTAAGGAAAGAAATCATTAAGAAGCTGGGTGTGGTGCCATGTGGAAAGAAATAATCAGTGAGCATTTGGGAGGCTGAAGAGTTAGAATCACTGGAACCAGGAGTTTGAGGCCAGCTTGGGTGACACAGGGAGACTCTGCCTCAAAAGAAGGAAAAGGACAGGTGTGCTGCAGTGTTGCTGTAACCTTAGCAGTCTGGGACACTGAGGCAGGACGACTGCAAGTTCAAGCTCACCCTGAGCAACTTTTATCAAGACCCTGTCTCAATCAATCAATCAGTCAATCAATGGCTGGAGATATAGTTCAGTGCAAAGGCCCTGGGTTAAATCCCCAATACCACAAAAGGAGGAAGGAAAACAAAAGAAAGGGAAAGATGGAGAAACAGAGAAAAGAAAAGGAAGGGAGCAGAGGAAGGGAAACAGAGAATCATTTATTTGGCTCAATAAATTTCTGCAAAAGGAGTCTAGAGTATCAATTTCCAAATCCTCTTTCAGAAAAAGCCCCATTAGAAGCAGGTAAAAACAGTTCCAGAACTTATTGAGCTTGTTGATCAAGGAAAAATACTGCGCACACATGCAAGATTTAAGTTCTCCTGAGAGGATATTTGCAGGAGTGGCCAATATTTGGAGTTTGGTAAGCCCAGAAAATAAATTTGCTTGGGAGAGGGAAGTCTAGGACTTTCTCCGCTCCTGTTTTCCCATTGGAGGAGGAAAATCAGGACAAGGCAAATGAAGGCAGAGCAGGTGGATCGAGCTTCTGCAAATGCGCCAGGACATTTCTGTACCAAGCCAAATCATGAGAGGTTTTCAGGACAACAGACCAGCATCTCTTCTCCCATTTTGCCCTTTGAAAGGGAAGAACGTTCAGGTTATCTTGGCCCTGGACAAGGAACCTCTCCCCACAGAGGCTTACCTGTACCCAGAGACAAAGATTTCAGTCAGAGATGCCGCGGAAGTTAAGGGGGAAGGGGGTGGGGGTGGAAAAGAGGAGGGATTAGGACTAAATGTAACTTGAAGACCAACTACAATATTTGGGGTGAAAAGACCATAACCAACAGGAAAAAAATGCCAGCCTGATCTACATACCAACAGAGGCAAAGCAAAACGCCACCCTTGGCCTGCTGTGCGGTACTTAACGACTCCACAGGCACACAGGGAAACAACACAGGCCCTTTCAGATTTCTGGCAGACAGGATGACCTAGCCTATGACACCAAACAGGGGCCAAGTCTGAATTTTATACCACCTCATGGCGAGCTCCTTGGAGTGCCTGGCAAGAGCAAGTACAAAATTTGCTTAGGGGAATAATTTATAACCCAGGCTGCAGGGAATTTTTCAACAGAAGGATTTCTTCAACATTGTTTAGCACTTACTCTGTGCTAGGCACTGGGAAACCTGCAAAGACAAGATAGAAATCATCCTTGCTACCATGGTGTTTGCCATTTAATGGGGAGACAAAGGTGGAGGAAAACAAAAGGCAAAACAACATGATGGTGCACGCCTATAATCCCAGCACTCTGGAGGCTGAGGCAGAACGATCACAAGTTCCAGCCCAGCCTGAGCAAATTAGTGACTCAGGAAGACTCTGTCTCTTAAAAAATTTTTTTTAGAAAGGCTGGGGATGCAGTTTAGTGTGAACCTCAGGGTCAATCCCTAGTGCCACAAACAATTAATGACAATAATAAATAAAAATGCAATGAACAACAAAAGTTTGGCTAGGATACAGTAGCCTTCCATATGCACAGGTTCCCCATTTGTTGATTCAACCAACCACAGACCAAAAATATGTTTAAAAAAAATTGTGTCCCTATTGAATATATATAGTCTTTTTTCTTATTATTCCCTAGTCAATAGTGTAAACAACTATACACTGGCATTTGTACACTGGTATACTTGGCATTTACACTGTATTAAGTATCACAAGTTACTAGCGATGGTTTACAGTATATAGGAGGATATATATAAGTTACAGCATTTCATATAAGGACCTTTTGTATTTGTAGGGTTTGTTGTCAGATAGGGATCCTAGAACCAATCTCCCACTGACACTGAAGGATGAGTGTAATAGCTTTTTGCTGGTGCTGTAACAAATCACCATGAATTTAGTGGCTTCAAACACATATATGTAATCTGGGTCCTAGGACACAAATGAGTCTTTCAGGCTAATATCATGGCATCAGCAGGACTGATTCTTCCAGAAGTTCTGAGGGGAGACTCCATTCCCTCAGCTTTTCCAGTTGCTTGCAGCTGTCGCTGCCTGTATCCCTTGGCTGTGGCCCCTTCCTCTGTTATCAAGGGACATCGTTTCTGTTTTAGCTTCTGCTCTCATTTTAGCTTCTCCTTTGGGTCTGTCTGTGTCTTCCTAAGAAGGACCTTTGTGATTATATCAGTCCCACCAGCTACTCCAGGATCATATCCCTCTCTCAAAATCCTGGACTTGAACACTTCTGCACAGATCCTCTGAGAACATTATGAAGTAACATTCACAGGTTTCTGAGGCTTAAGACAGGGACCTTTTGGGGAGCCATTACCCAGCCTACTGCAGCTGGCATGAACAACCTTGTATAAACACTGAATGCTCAAATAGAGAAATGCTACCTCTGAAACATTACTTCAGGCTGAGATGAAGGAAGGCCTGTCTGAGACACATCTAGACTGAAATCCAAATGACAGGCAGGAGCTGCAGGGCAGGGAAGAGAACACTTCAGGCTGAGAAGAATCCATAGCAGAAATGAGCTTGGCATTTGGGAGAAGGCAGGGTGGAACTTCTCCACTGCCGATGGCCGTTCCAGAATAAGAAAAAAATTTTTTCTCTTTCAGTACTAGGGATTCGGTACAAAGCCTTCACATAAGCTATATTCCCAGCCCTTTAAAAAGATTTTTTTTTAATTAGACAAGATCTTACTAAGTCACTAAGTTGCCCAGGCATGGCTGGAATTTGGGATCCACCTTCTTTATCCTCCTAAAGTAGCGGGATTACAGGCATCTGTGCTTGGCCAGAATAAGAAAGTTGTTTTATTTTATTTTATTTGTTTGGGTTTTTTTGAGACAAGATTTTGCTATGTAGTTCAGTCCGATCTTGAACTCATTATGTAGTTCAGGCTGGCCTCAAACTCGTAACCATCCTCCTGCCTCAGCCTCCTGAATGCTAGGATTACAGGCATGTGCCATCACACCCAGCAAAATAAGAAAACTTTAAGCCCCATCCTATTTCCTGAAATTTTCATGGGAACATGTGCATGCATGTATGCATGCGTGTGCATACACACACACACACACACACACACACACACACACACTATACTCAGCAGGGACCCCTTTTGTCATAAAACCTGCTGGAATTCTCAGGACAACCAGAGAGTCCACATGGAAGCTGAGGGATCTTCATCAGCTACCCAGTAAGTTCAGAACTTTTTCACAAACCCTCAAAGAAAAGCTTGTTTTGATTGTGGCTACCAAGCACTTATTGACATTGTCACTTACAACTGCATCTTACAAACCATGTTAATATAAACACCATACCATATTTGGTCATTTCAACTGAGGCAGAAGCTTTAAAAAAGGCAGGGGAGGCAGAGGCTGCCTGCCCCTGGGAAGGTGTGCAGATGAGTTAGAAGCCACCAGCTCTTCCTCCGTTGGCCGCAAGGCTTTTTCTTAGCATGTCCTGAACTCCTGAACAACACAATGGTGGCCGATCCCCCACCTTCCTCTGAGTCATTGTCTCCTAGTGATTCACTTTCCTTGGCTCTGAGCACAGTAAAGTCCAAGAAAAACTAAGACCTTGGGCTCTCAGGTTTACAAGCAATCAACAAACATAATTCAAGAGTCTAAGACAATTGAGTGTGTGCCTTCCCACCATTTTACCTATGGTCAATTGACTGTCCTTCCAGTTCATTTCCATCCTCCTTAAATTCTGCGTATGCATTAAAGGGTGAATCTAGCCCAGTTCACTCTGCACCCAAAGAGCTAAAAGAGCACCTGGTATAGAGCAAATGACCCATATTTACTTGTCCTTCGTTTAACAAAGACTTCCAAGCATCTGTGGGCGGAGCCCCAAGTTAGGAGCCAGGACACACTATATTTAATGCCAGGACAGATTAAGAATCAATGATTCTCAAAAGCTTTTAAGGCCCATGGTGATCAGTACCAGGAAGTGATTTCCATAAAGGAGAGTTATATATGACCAGGAAGATTTGCATACAATTATGAGCCTGGTCTTTTGATCAGATTCCACCCTCAGCGATCAAATTGAACCACCTGAGACACTCACTGGTTTTTATGGTACTTGTTAATCTGTCTCCTCTGCTGAACCACACTATCCAGCTGCGGGGTGTTAAAGGTTAAGCCCTGCTCCCTCTCCAGCTCCTCGGATGACTGCCTGGCAGCAGAGGGTGAAATGACCTCATTTATCTGGAGGCCCAGAGGGAAGTTCTAAGACAAAAGGTGATCTGCAAAGTGAAGGCTGTGACTCCAGTTTAAATAAAAACCAAGAAACACACATGAAAAGCACAATATGTAATAACAGTAATTATAAGGTCATGCATGCATACCACAAATGGCAAATGAAACCCTGTTGCCACATCTTAGGAGCCAAATACTGGAACTCTGGGAAGAAGATAGCTGCTTCTATTGCCTAAAACTTAGGGCTGGCAGGTTATTTCCTCCAACATCCAGAAATACATCACAGTTTGATTCCCAAATATGATACGTTTTATGACTTGCAAAACCCGATAAGACTGCCTCAGAATCCAATTGGTTGTGTCTGTTCTAAGTCCAGAGGCATCTCATACTTTCAGCGTTCCCATACAGGCCACACAGTGCCTTCTTTGTGTCTATTTCCTAGTGAACTTTATCCTGGGAGCAATTTAGAAGTCTCATACCCAAACAGCCATAAACGATGCAATTGTATGCAACTGTACCTAGATAGAAGTTCTCAAAAATCAGAATGAGACCCCTCACCCTCGTGAGTTAGAAGTCTCAGATGCTAAGGGAATTTCCAGTTAGAAGTCTGTCCTGGGTCCCTCCCAGCCCTAGGTGCACACTCTGAGTGGGAGGAGCAGAGATGACAGTTGCTTCAGCTCTGGGCAGGCTTGCACCGGGATGGAGTCAAAACAGGGAGACCCAGGAGCTACATACCCATGTAGACTGCCAGATGAAAGGAAGAGAGATTTTCCTAGCACCTCAACTCACCATAACTTGTTCTCGATTCTCAGCACTGGGGACTGAGCTACATCCCCAGCCCTTTTAAAAATCATCTTTTGTGTTTCACAAAGTTCACTAAGCTGCCCAGGCTGGGCTCGAATTTGCAATCCTCCTGTCTCAGCCTCCCACAGCGCTGGGGATTATATGTGCCACCACTCCTGCTCACCATAGCTTTCTAAATCCTATAAGGATTTGTGATTAGCACAGGTATACATAATTGAGTTTAAGATCATTCTTAATGTAAAGGTTAAAAATGTACTGAAACTTCAGTAACCAGACCTCGGCGTTTACTTTCTTGATATACCAGGAACTTCCAAAACTGCAGATGGCTACTGTGCTTCCTCCGCCCATGAATTGCCACGGGGGTAGTGGGATTCCCTGAGGTCTATGGGATCAGCAAGGGGCTGAGTAGGAGGAGTCAATCAGGGAAATTAATACATTGAAAAGATGGGGAGTCTCTTTTCTGTGGTCCCCAAAAAGCAGGGCTTGGGGATAGCGCCCGAAAAGAGCGTGGATTTAGCATTTCCAGCGCCATCGCCGCGCGGGACACACAAGCGTAATACTCCAGGGGTTTGGTTTGGGCCCCCGGAGTCACCCGGCGCTCTGCGCAGTCCGCGAGAGGGCGCGCTGTGGCCTCCCCGCCCGCCTAAGGTGGGGTTGCCCAGCCCACTTGGCCCCGCTTGCCTCCGCCCCTCCCAACCTGGCTGCCTCAGTTGGGACCGCCCCGCCCCGCTCTAGCCCGCCCATACGGCTGTTCGGCCACGCCCATTCAGCTGGGCTGGGTCTCCTCTCTGCCACTCTGGTTACTACCATCCCGTTTTGGCCACACCCATGCGGACATTGGCCCCGCCCACCATGCCGCCCAGGTGGGGCGGCCCCGCCCACTGGCCCTCCACCGCGCCCTCTGCGCCCGGCTCAGGTGGGGCGCCCGGTCCGCCTCGCTCACCCCGCAGCGTCAGGCCGCTTCGTCTCAGCTCCTCGCGGCGGCGGCACCTCAAGTTTTCTGTATCTTGGCAGCAGAGACCCGCACAAACTCTCCAGGGCCGACCCTCGAGGGCCCCTCTTCAGTCGCTCCCCGGCGCTCCTGCCGCCCTCGGTCGGGCAGCCACGAGGCCCCGCAGCGTCCTCCCGCGCGCGCCTGCCTGCCCGGCGGCTGCAGCCATGTCGCGGGGGCCGGAGGAGGTGAACCGGCTCACGGAGAACACCTACCGCGTAAGCAGGGCCGGGGGCGGGACCCTACGCGCTGGAGTTCGAGGTCCAGACGCGGAGGGAGGCTGGGGGGCCCGGGACTGTCCGGGCGCTGGAGTTCGGGGTGCGAGGCGGGGAGGAGAGTATTGAGGGGGCTCCGGGAAACTGGGGGCGCTGGCGTTCTGCCCTCGAGTCTGGGAGCCCTGGGGGCGCCAGGGTTCAAGGCTGACGGGGAAGGCGGGGATCACCTGGCTTCGGAGTTCGTGTCTGGGCAGGGGGAACCTCGCCGGCAGCTTGCAGTTGTCGCCGGCTGGTCTGGATTTTTCATATTTGGGGTCAGGGGGTCACTTTGTATGGGAAGATTCTTCCGTATCCCACCCTTACCCCCACCCCCACCCCAGGTCGCGGGAGACGCCCGAAAACCTGGGATTTATAATAGGGGGTCGGACCCAGGGCCTTTGCACTGAGCTACTTTCCCATCTCTCTTTTTTTTCTGTTTTGAGGCACGGTCTCTCAGTCGCTGAATTACCCAGGCTGGGCTCAAACTTGCTGCCCTCCTGCCTCAAACTACGCATTTTAGAGCTGACGTATACGCGAAGAGTTGGGGAAGAAGGGAGAATCTGTGCGTTCCCTCGGGTTCCTTCCCTTCTCCCGACTCCTTGGGATCAGTGACCGCGCTGGCCAGGCTGCTGGGCTTTAAACCCTATGAGACCAAAGAGACGAGCTCGAGTTTCCACTGAGAAAAGAAAAGAATGTAGGGGGAGAAACTCCTCTGTAATTAGGAATCGCCAGGTGAGCCAAGCTCCTCGCTGGCGCCCTTGGCTGGGGAATTTTCTAAGCTGAGGGCAGTCCGTTCTCAGTGAGACTTTGAAACCTCCCCTCTCCTTGGACCTTAATGAAAGCAGCTTTAAGTCAAACTTGGCTTTTTATACATCAATGATTTTGCAACGTTATTGCAGTCAAAGAGCGCTGAGATTTTAATAAAATTGACCTAGCCTTGTAGAACTCTTGATAGTCAATCTCCTAACTTTGCATGGTATGTGAGAGAATTTTTCCAGAAACAGACATAGGATTAGTGGCGAGTTTAGTAAGTTTAAGTACTTATAAATGAATTCCAGTTGAAATAAGATACGCGTTTAATCATCTGCTATTAATAGACTACAAAACGACTTTGTTTTAGTTCTGTTTGGACACATTGAACCCCTGAAACTTTAAAGTTCTCTAAATTCATCTGTAGCTATAGTTCAGGCCCGTAATTGGTCATTTTTATAAAAAATTTTTTAACCCTGAAATTGAGTTTCTGGATTTGCAGGGTTGCAGGGTCTGAGTGAGTTCCTGAAATCAGAGAAGTTTATTGACTTTTGCAGAGTATGAATTTAAAAACACCATGAAAATATTTTTATAGTCTATCCATTGAAGTCCAAAAGATTATCAGTTTCCTTCATCGGAATATGTAAGCTCTATACTGTAACATTTGAATTGGCATGGCAACTTTGGGCAGCAACCGTGACCAAAACCATTCCTATTATTGTTTCCTTAATAGAGGGCAATTTTTAGAAATGCCATGAACTTGAATGAAGCCTAAGGTTCATATTGAAATTGTTGCTATTTATTTTATTTTATGTTTTTTGAGGGAGGATATCAGGACCTCATGCTTACCAGACAGGTACTAGGCCACTGAGTTAAATCTCCAGCCTTAAAATTATTGATATTTAAACAATACTGAAGATGGGACAGGAGGTATGGGATGCTGACAGTGTATAAATAAAACATTCTTACTCATAAGCTTGGGGAATAATGGTTACTCTGCTGATAAGTAAGGAAAAACTGTAAGGAATGCAGATCACTAGGTATTGTATATATAGCATAAATATCCATCAAGGCACAAAAACACGTGAAGACTAGAGTTTCTCCAACATAGGCTTATTTTTCTTGCCATTGTGAAATGAGAATACCAACGAGACAAGCAAGCAGATGTACAGAGGAGACACTGTGCTTCCTCTCACTTCTGGCAGGACCTTCCGAGGGGTTGTACTCAAATGAATTAGGCTGCCACAAATATCACCTATTTTGACATGTCATTAGCCACAGGGTGAGGCAGGTGGGGAAAAAAATGTAGATTTCATCAGTTTGGTTCTCTATATTTGTAAACATAAAGCAGTGTAAATCATTTTCAGTTTTTGCAAGGTTTTGATACCTGGAAGATCAGAGGCCAGTACTTAACAGCTTTGTATTGCTGGGTATCTGAAAGCTTACCAAAAGCTCACTAACTGATGGTTGGTTGGTTGATTGACTGATTATAGTCATAATTTCCTTGTTAATGTTTTGGGATCAGGTTTTTCATGTTGAGGTGGTGGGATAAGAATTTACAGCACCAGATAACAGGTTTATATAATCTCTAAGATGAAGTGAAGGCAGCCAGTCCATGATTTGATTGTAAGGAAGATGTACAGCAAAATTTTATGTTCACAGCTCTGTTCATTCTTTCTTTTTTTTTTTTTTTCTGTCCCAACCCCACCTACAATGATGGAGGCCGAAAACAGTGTAAGCATCGTATGGCAAATCCTGTTGGCAGTGGTGGTGAATCTAGTTTCCTTCATGTTATCTAGCAGTCTGCAATATTTTGCTAATTGAAACACAACTTAATCAGGTGTGATTACAAAAACCACCTGCAAAGGAGATTTTTTATGACTTGCTAGTATGTGTTTGAGTTTTTTTAATACTCAATTTTCTTTGAACTAAAGGAATAAAATCTTTAGAGAAAAGGGAGATTTATAAAGTAGTATGATCCTCTATATGCAGGATCAAATATCCTTAAATATATATTTACACATTTGCTGAGTTTTTAAAAAATATGTATTTAGACAAATGATCAGTGGTGATCCCTGCCAACTCACAGGAGGATATGTTTACTACTTTACAGACAAATGGCATGATAGTAAGCCCCAAAATAAATCAAGTAATGTTGCTGTTGCTAATTAGAGTTCAACCAAAGATCCCTCCTCTTTCCCACACTTTATAGTATGCCCATAATTTGCCCTCAAAAGCCTGCTTAGGCTTTTGCATGGTTTTCTGATGAGTACATGCGTTTGTGGGAGAAGAAGGAGTAAAGTTCAGCAAGACCTGTATTTAAGAGTAGCCACAACCTTCCTAGAAGTTAGAACTGTTAAAACTCTTAGGAAATTGAGGGAGAATGAGTGTAGTGTCATCCATGGATGTCCTTCCTACATAGGCCTTACTAAGCAGTGAGCGAAGGAAAAAAGTGATTTGGTGGGGGGACACAGAAGACTTTGTCACTTCTCAAGAAGCCCTGCTCAGACAGCTCTAAAATTGTCAGGCTGTCCATCTCCCAGCACTACCTTAGGCTACTTTACCTTTCTACTATAACATCTACTGCCTTAGAATATACTATGTGCTATATTCATTTATTATGTTTGTTCATCCCCACCTGGAATGTGAACTCTACAGGGCAAGGAACTTCATCGTATTCCAGGCTCATAGAACTGTTGCTGGCACAGAGTAAATATGCATAGTTGTTGAATAAATGCACATTTGATTGATTTATTAAGCTCCTGTCCTAGGTTATGCTCCCTTATTCTGTAGTCTCGGTTGGTCTCAAAATTATAGTCCTTCTGCCTCAGTCTCCCAAGTGCTGGACCTCTTGGTATGCCCTACCACCTCTGGCACATAGAATGTTTTATCCTAAGAATATATCTGCCCTCAAGGTGCATGTGCATTCCATTTTTAGATTGAGAAGCTGAGGCATAGAATTCAGTGACCAGTTTCCACATGGTATTTACCATGTAGATCTCTGAATGGTAGTTTAGTTTCTAGTGACCAATGGATGTATAAATCAAATGAAATGTCATAATTTGGACATCTAAGGAAGCAATGAAATTTTCTGTTGTTCTGGTAATTCATCATTAATGTGCTTTGAACAAACCTTTCGATAACCTTTTAATGTTTAAGAATGTGTTTTCCTTGTTTAAAATTTTTTAGTTTGAATTTAATGGAGATACGTAAGTCAAAGACAGCCTGATTGGTTGCAGTTTGGGCAATATACAAGTCTAGGATATAAAGCTTTAAAATGTCTTAAGATCCCTGTCTGTTCCAGGCATGGTATCTCATGCCTGTAACGCCAGTTTTGTGGGAGGCTGAGGCAGAAGGATCACAAGTTCAAGGCCAGTCTTGGCGACTTAGACTCTGTGAAAATTTGAAAACAGTATGTGGATTAAGTAGTAGTGGATTAAGTAGTAAAGCATTTGCTTAGTATGTGTGAAACCCTCCATTTGATCCCCAGCACTCAAGGCATGGGATACACCTCTCTGAGGTATATTTGTTGCTATAGCTCTATGCACTATTAGATATTTTAACCTTTTTTCTAACTCTGCTTTCCTCAGATGTACTGAAGATAAAATGGGATTTGCAGAAGTGTAGATAACTTGCTTTTCCCTCCATGAGGACTAAAATAAGGAGTAGAAACAATCATGATCAGGGAACAGCAGAAAGATTGCCAGGTATTAAATATTAATCTGAACACCCCAGATAAGATGAAAATATCAAGCAAACAGTAGATTTTTTTCCCTATCAAAAACATCCTTTATCTTAATGGGAAAGAGATTTTTGGACTATATAACATTGTCTTGAAACATCATTAATTGTGAAACCTGAGTAGCAGGGAGCAGTAGACAGAGTATATCTTCCGTGAGTTTCAGGCAGCTTTTGAGTATGTGTTTGTGACTTTTCAGTATTCGGCATTCATTTTTGCCTCACACTGCAAAGGAAGACTAATGTGCATAGAAACTGCAACAACTTTGATTTTTGTTTTCAACATTGCACACAGCAGTGTATTCTCCAGGTAAAAATGATTACTAAAAGCTATATTACATTAAGTTTAAGTTGCTTGATGACATATACAAATATATATATTTTTAAATTTTTATTGAACTTTTTGTAGAATGCCTGTAATGCCAGTTTTCCATACCCATGGAAGTTTAAATGTGTATAGTTCATTAAATTGTTGCAAGCTGAACACACCTGTGTAACCATCAGCCAGATCAAGAAACAGAATATGACAGTGCTCACTTATGTTGTCTTCTGTACCCTACGTCCCTGAGGTAGCTGTTCTCCTAAGCTGTAATGGCGTTCATTGTCTTTTTTTTTTTTACCCCTTGTAATGTGGATTAAACCCAGAGCCCTACAGATGGCAGGCAAACACTCTACCACTGAACTATGTCCATGTCCCTTATTAAAATTTTGAGAGATGGTCTTCCTAAGTTAGTTGCCCAGACTGCCCACAAAATTCCTATCCTCCTACCTCAGCCTCCTTAGTAACTAGGATTATGAACATGTGCCTCTGTCCCCAGTTTGTGTATATTCTTTCACCCAGGATCTTTGTCAGAATCATTCATGTTGTTGGAGTAATGGTAGTTAGTTCATTCTTGTTCCTAAGTGATATTCTGTGTGACTATATCATAATTCATTCTTCTCTTGATGGATACTTAGACTGTGGGCATTATTGGGTTGCTTCAGGATATTAAGGCATGTCATGCATGCTAGTACATGTTTTATGGGTATTGGCCCTCATAGCTCATGGGGGTATAGATGGGGATGGATATATAACATACAAAGCATTGAGCTTTAGTAGGAAGTGGTAGGCAGTTTTCCATAAAAGCACCAGTCAACATTCCCAACAGCAATGTGTGCTCTACATTCTTGTCAGCAGTCGATATTGTCAATTCTTGTAGTTTTTGCCATTCTGATGGGAATGTGTAAATAAATAAACATTTTAAATTGAAAACCAAGTATTTAGGGGTTTGCTTGTAGTCCCAGCACTCTGGCAGACAGAAAAGTCCTAAGTTTAAGCCCAGTCTGGGCAGCTTAGCAAGATTCTGTCTAAAAAATAAGGAGCTGGGGATTTGGCTGAGTCAACAAGCTGCAGGTTCAATCTCCGGTACTGCTTTAAAAAAGAAAATTTCCCCAGCATGATCTGTTTCTTCACAGCATGCCTGCAACATCAGCAGGAACCCCAGAGGGGACACTTAATGTCAGAAACAGCCAGAACTAGTTGTGGTATTCACTTGAGTAAAGCATAACTTTCAGTTTATTGGACTCTGCAACTATTGCACCTGAACACATTAAAGGACTTTATTATGGAAGGCCTGTTAAGAGCACAGATAAGCCCTGTTGAAACAAACTGGGATGATTAGGGTGGCTTATGGAATTATGGTTAGCCAAATTTTCTTGCTAGTTGAGTAATAATAAAAATACCTTCCCCTTTTTATGTAACTTTTCTTGGAAATGTACATTACTGTTACCAGCACAATAGGCTAGTTTTAAAAATAATTTTAGTGAGCTACAGTTCGATCAAGATTTTAGGACTAGTACTTTCTAAAGGATTTTTGAACCTTCACAATTACACTGGAATTGTACATGCTTGAGAGCAAGTCTCCAGAATTACATTTTTCCACATCTTCCGCAGTCATTCATATATTTTATATTTTTTGTGTGTGTGTATGTGTGTGTGTTTAATCTTGTAGGCTTTTAAAAACTATTTTTCTCATACTCACAGAATACGTCCAAAATGTCTATGAGAAATAAGTCACTCAGAAACCCGCAACCCAGAGATAACATTAACTCACTGTCATCTTCCATATTTCAGTGTCAGTCTGTAGTCAGTGCTTTATCATCTTGATGACTCCACAGTACTCCATTCTTCACCGTAAGTTATTGATCCAGCCTCTGTTGTTGGATATAGACTGGTGCCAGAACTTTGCTGCTGAAGCACTGCAGTGGACATCACTGCAGGTAACACTTTGCCCAAGTTCATGATGTTTACCAAAATCTAAATCCCCAGAAGAGAGGCTGCGGGTCAAGGGTAGGTGCATTTTAAAGCTTATTTGCTCCACATTGCAAAATGCCCTCCAGTAAATACTTGCCAAGTTATGCTGTAATCTGCATTGTGTGAGACCATACATCTCCCTGAAGTCCTACCAGCCAAGTCTTAAAAAGACTTTCTGTCTTACAGCCCTAGTAGATGTATATGTATTTTTAATAGTAAAGCATATATAGCTGTAATGTATAGAATACAGACACTGTCTAGGGCACACACAGTCTCAACCTCATGGATATAGGCAGAGTGATTACAGCTCTTTGATCCCTCAGACTTGTGTATTTCTGTTCCTATTTTCCTCAGCCTTGATTTTATACTTCTGTGTATTTGTATTTGCCTAACCTCGAGTCCCTTTCTGGCTCATCATTTTAGTGACTGAGTTCTGGTTGATAACAGCTGCTTCAGATCGTTGCGGATAAAAGTGAGGCACATATAAATGAGAGATATTGAAAAATTGTACCAGAATGTGTTCCCAAACTAGGGTGCAAAATAGATGAGTACCACACACACATCCGGAGGCTCCTTCACAGCCTACTAGAGCCGTGTGAGATTTGGAGAAAATGGAGGTGGCGATTGAGATGCCCTCTAGTTTGTCTCTTCAGTTGTTTTTATTTATATCATGCTTTTGAGGTTAGGAAGTCCCTAAACAGTAACAATTCCTGTATAGATACCTGGAAGGCAGACTGGACTTCTCACTTACACTCTTATCTTCTCAAGTATTCACTTGTCTTGTGTGAAAGGGTTACTTTTTTATAATGTTTAACTAAATGACAGCAGAAACATAAATTCTATTTCAATTGGGTATATTAGAGCTAAAAAAATTGTCATTTTCTACCTCTTGTGTAAATTAACCTTTTAAAGATAAAGTTTTTAGTGGTCTTTCTCTTAATTTTCACATTGTGGGAATGCATTTTTAATATGTGGTAATCTGAGACTACAAATGCAATAAAAATTAATGAAATTGAAAAATTCAAATTCCAGTTCTTAAAACCATCTTATGTATGTATGTATGTATGTATGTATGTATGTATTTATTTATTTTGGTGCTGCTAATCGAATGTAGGATCTTGCACTTGCCAGGCAGGTGCTGTGCTGCTGAGCTGTATCCCCAGCCCTTAAAACCCATTTTTTAAGTCTCCTTCCTGTCTCAAGCAGCTAGTCTTTTCCAAGATACAGCTGAATCCTGGAAAAGTATAAAAGTGTTAATAACCTGTCATAAATGTGGGAAAGATCATCTGAGTAGACACATTGTCTAGAACAGACACACAGGGTGAAGGTGGGGGTCAGAACAGATAAGTCCAAACACCAGCTGTCCTAAGTTTCTTCTTTATTTTTTTGTGGCATTGTGGGTCAAAGCCAGGGCCTCGTGCATAATAACCAAGCCACTGTAGTACTGGGCTACACCCTCGGCCCTGCCAGCCACCCTGAATGCAGAGCTGATCACATGAGACAGGAATGAGTGGACACAGGAGATAGTCCTGTCACCTTCACATGCCTGCCAGATACAGGTGCCTGAGACTTAAGGTAATAAATAGAGCAATCCTCTATTTGAGAAAACTCAAGTGACAGATCAGGAAGGTCACAGGCATACTTTATATACCTAAGTGCTGTGATTTATATGAGTATGACTGACTTTTGGCCTGGGGTGTGTGGCTCCATGGTAGAGCACTTGCTAACATGTACCAGACCCTGGGTTTGATTCCTAGCACTGGAAAAAGAAAAATAATTTTAGTTGACCAAAGAATATATTTTCTGAGAGTCCGAGCTTCATCTTACTGAGCAGCCTGAGAGACACGTCATCAGCCATATGTGACGGTACACTTAAGTGTGTAAACACACTTTCAACACGGGAATGTTTAAATTGTTCTTGTTAAGTCTCAATCTAAATCTTAGGCTCTGAGAATTTTCAGCTATCCAAGCCATCCATTGTGTTAGTCTGGATTTTTACTTGTACTTGATTATATTGTGTTCCTCCATTTGACCTTTTTCTTCAGTTTTCTCATCTATAAAGAGGGATAATAACAGTACCTACTTCATATGTTTGCTGTGAGGATTAAATGTGCTAAGGCAAGGAGACCCTTAAAGTGGTGTCTGGCATGTCACAGGTGTTGGGGAGTGCTGTCGTCTGCAGAGCGGCATGTGTTTATTGGACTGCCACCACCATGCAAACACTGATTTTCATGTTCTGTTCCTTGCTGGCCTTGGTAACTACGGAGGTGGAACTGGATAAATATTTGACAAAAGAATAGTGTTGAAATTATTGGCACACATTTCTCTCTTTTCAATGAGCTGTATGCACCTTCAGAGTTTTTTAAATCCCTAATTCTGCTGGTACATAGTACACACTAAAAATATCTGTGGGATTAATAGTGAAGATCTGTTCTTATCACACAATTTCGACTGCAGTTGTCACCAGATCTTCAGCTAATGGGACTGAGACAGCACCAGTGAAAACAGCTACTCTATTTCAAGCACCTGTTGCTGTTATGTGGGTCCCAGGCTCCCCGCCGACATTGAGCCTCTCTAACTACCTTCTCAAGCACCACTGCTGTACTAGGCGCTGTGGTCACTGCTGGGAAACACACTGCAGAGCAAACCAACAGTGTCTGTTTGCTTCTGGGCCTCACAGCTAATGACAGGACAGGGGCACCAAAGTTTAGCACCTCCAACCTTCCCCTTCTTCCTCTGCCTGCCCACGCTCATTGATTGTGTTTTCTTGACCCTGTCCCAGAGAGGTCCTGCTTTTACCAGTTTGTTTCTTTGAAGTCTGTTTTGCATGAGTATTGGAAGAAGGAAGCAAGGATTAATATATGTGCAGATTAAGTTCAGGAAAAAATTTTAAAACAATTTGTAAGAAATCTTCGGAAATTTGGACATGTGAGAGGAGTAGATGAGAGCCAAAAGTTATATGTATTTTTAGATATTTTGATTGCTTTTATAAAAATCTGAGAAATACAAGTAAAGAATTAAACTATTTTAAAATTATTTGGGGTTTTTAAGTGTCTCTCTGATTTTAAGGGCTGCAAGTTTTTTAATAAAGAGCACACTGTCCTGTCTCTGCTCACATTAGAATTATTCTGGATGTTACTGTACAGTGGTGTTTAGAAGGAACTAGTGAGCTTAAAAAATGGCACTTGCTATATGGAGCCAGTGTACTTTGATCTGATAAAGTTCCTGATACCTGTTAAGTACTTGGAGATTTCTAAACAAATGCAACCTAGTACATGAGTCTGTCTTTCCTGTAATTCATTGCTTGCTTTTTATACCAGGACACACCTTTTAAAAACAGTAACCAGGCAGGTGAGAAGTCCTACCCAACAGTCCAGTGTACTCCTTCAGAGTGTGTATTTGTTGCTAGCTCTTTCAAACCGAGTAAGGAATCAATTACTGTTCCACTCCCAGACAAATGTTAATGCCACTGATCTGTGAATAAGTTTATATTTGTAAGTGATATTCAAGTAATATTTTAAATGATGGCATTCTTATTTCTTTGAATTGCCTTGCTGTTTTTCATACCTTGCCTTCCTGTGTGACCATGCATTTTTCAAGCACTGGATCTCTTCCTCATTCATCTCTGTATTTCCTGGCTTCAGCATAGGACTAGGCTCAACATGAGCAAGTAACAAAGGTTGTACAAGTGTATGTTGCTTCAGAGGCCCATATGTGAAAAAGACTTTATAGAGTTAGTGGACTGAAACTTAAATACACATATTTTCTGGTGCTTGCCATGAGTCAGTCATTTTTTCTCTCTCTCCATCTCTGACATACACACACACACACACACACACAATCACAGAGTCATGGAAATATGCAAAAAGAGGGATATTTTGAGATTCTGGTTGAAATGTTACTTTTAAAATTTACTCTGAAGTTTGCGTGATAGCTATCCTGGTACTGTAGTTCAGAATAGAAAGGATTGTGTTTCCATTCTATCAAATAAAAACATGTACTTCTACAAACCACGCAAAAAGTGGATGCTGCTATTATAGTTGGAATTTCAAGAAGTGGTTTTTATTTCAATCTCATAGATACTATTCTCTCTGAAGATAGAGCACAAAAGTTGCTTGAATTCTGGGGCAAGTTTCCAAAAATCTCTTGTCTGATGGAGGCCAGTGTATGCCAGACATTGGTCCAGTTTAGAAATGTCTACTTTTAACCAAAGGAGTTCTTGCAGGTAGCAGAGTTGCCCAGCAGAAGCGTGCTGGGCCCCATAACCAAAGGATTTCTTGGCAGTGCCACAAAATATACTGTGGCATTATAGAATCTTCTAGACTTAAACCCAGTATACTCATTTGTACTTAAACTACTAGGAAAAGTGTTTTTGAATGATTCCATCCAGAGACAAGTCTGAAACTTTTGTCCATTGTTTAAAATAAAGTGAAATCGCAGCTGGGCATGGTGGCAAATGATTGTAATCCTAAGTATTCAGGAGGCTGAGGCAGGAGGCTAGCTGAAGGAGGAGAATTGCTGTGAATTCAAGGCCAGCCTGGATTGCATAGCTAAACCCTTTCTTAAAAAACCAAAGGGATTTAGCTCAATGGCATAAGTACCTCCCTGGCAAGCTCGAGGTCATGAATTCGATCCCCAGCACCAAAAAAAAAAAAAAAAAAAAAAAAAAAAAAAAAAAAAAAAAAAAAAAAAAAAAAAAAAAAAAAAAAACAGAAAAGGAAAAAATAAAACAAGAAAAGGAAAAATGAAATTTTCTACTTTCGAACTAGGTTCAGATCATAATTGTTTTCTTCAAGTTGCTGCTGTCAGATTATCATGAAATAAGAATTCCTATATGTGATTCTCTACCATATATTAAAAAGTAAATAAAACCCTGAATTTCTATACTAATATAAGTGGTTAGGGTAACTTTAAGACAGTCTTGATAATTTTAACTAAAAAGCACTAGTAGTTGCAGAACATTCTTATTCCCATTAGTGTGGGCCTTTTTGTTTAGCTTTAGTGTGCTTTAGCCTCAGAGCAGTTCTTACCCCTAAATGAGTAGGGACTAGGAAATGTAGAGTTTGGCACTGAAACCTCTTTCTTTAAGCAGTGAAATAGAAGGGCATGGAAATGTGATTGCCTTTGGTAATATAGTACCTGTCTTTCTGGATAATTACACTAGTTGCTTGATTGGTTCTCAGGGCGCTCAAAATCTTAATAGGTACAACTAGAACTCAGAGAACGTTGTTCTATGAGATGCCAGCCCAAAGGGTTGTCACTGTGCTTCACTGACCACTGGCTGCTCATGCTCAGGCCATATGGCTTGGGACAGATACATGTGAGCTGTAGGACTGAACTGCCTTACTAGCATGCTGACTTTTGCTTATTGAAGGATCAGTTTTGTAGAAATAATTCTATGTAAACCACCTGGATTGACGAGAATGAAAGTAAAACAATGTTTAAGTGATGGTGAATGTTCAGTGGAAGATTTTCTTTGCGGGCTGATGATTTCTTAAAAAATTCCCCGTTTAGAAGGACACAGTCAGGACTTTTGTCTGGAAAAAGATTTGCTATACTCCTCCTTCAATCATGGCTGGAAAGATAGCTGCTAACCCAGCAGAATTGTCTCAAAATGGTTAGGTTATCATTTTCTATTAATGGATCAAATCAATTTTCACCCTGGGATGAGAGATGGTACAGACAGCTACATGGGCATATGTTTTGCAGACCAAGAGTCTTTCCAGCAGTCCTGGTCTGGTATTCATGGAGGACGGGGGATGACTTGTATCTGAAGACATCAGCCTCTTAAGCCATGCATGGTAGTGCATGCCTGTAATTCCAGCATTTGGGAGGCTGAAGCGGGATGATCACTAAGAGTCCGAGAGCAGCCTGAACTACACAGTGAGACCCTGTCTCAAAAAAAAAAGACACCTGGCTCTTATGGGAGGCTGGTGAGCCACAACCAAGGAACCAGCAAACACAGACAGCTCTGTAACCATCTCCTAGCATTGAGGATGTAGCATTCCTGAAGCATAGCTATCAAAGATTTTGCTTTGTTTTGTTGTTGTTTTTGCTTAATTTTAAAAAAAGCTTTATGTAGCTGTAAATATACACTACCAAGTTTAATTGTTCCAAGTAACCTTCATCAGCATTTGCTGTCATTCATCTTTCTCACTTTCAGTCCCAGGCAACCATTGATACTTTTTTCTCTATCTAGATTTCTATTTGCTGTATATTTCATACAAATGGAATCATGTAATATGTGGTGAGGGGTGGGGCACTGGGGATGGTACCCAGGGCTTCTCACATGCTAGGCAAGCACACTACTACTGAGCTGTATCCTCGGCACATTATGTGATCCTTTGGTGACTAGCTTCTTTACTGAGCATAATAGGATTCATTTGCATTATATCAGAACTTTATTCCTTTTTAAGGCCAAATAACATTCCATTGTATGGATATCCCACATTTTGTCTGTTCACCAATTGAGAGAGTTGGATTGTGTCCACTAAGGTCCTCTCCCCTTCTCCCTCACCTCCTCTCTCCTCCCCCTTCCTTCCTCCTCCTGTCTTTGTGACTGTGTCTCCCTCCCCTCCCCCTCTCTCCCTCTCTCCGCATTAATAGGGATTTAGTCCAGGGAGTGTGTGCTACATGTCAAACCTTTTTATCAGTCGCTGTGGCTCATCTCAAACTCAAGATCCTCCAGGCTCAGCCTCCCAAACAGTTGGAATTACAAACACAAACCTCTACACTCAGTTGGTATTTGTAAGAGCTACATTATGCCAGTCATGATGGCACACAATTATAATCTCAGTATTCCAAAGATTAAGGCAGGAGGGTTGTGAGTTCTAGCTAGCCTGGGCTACATAATGAGACCCTGTTTTAAAAAGGGTTGGGGTACATTATTGCCCAATCTCAACAAGGTAATTTAAATGACACCTTGGAAAAACACAGGATTTGAAAGTAAAATTGAGTAGAAATGGCATTTCATATTTTGTGAGCCTGCTAAGCCTTAGTAGGTAGATGTCAGAGCCTCACAGCTTTTGTGACTCTCAGATGGAGCTATTACTTTGAGCTAATGAAGTGTATAATAAGACAGTGGCCCCATTACCTCATGCTGGATTTCGGAGGCTAATTGGCCCACTGGGCCGTTGTGTCTGCAGTGGTGTGTGCAGGTGAGTGTGGAGCTGAAGGGACAGCAGATCCACCATTGAGCCCTGTTGGTCTCTACATAATACAGACTTGGAAAACTGCTGCCGCAGAGTATAGCACTGTGAGGTGCTGTTCTTGGTGCTGGGCATGTGATGGGTTTAATTTGCAGATAATTTCTACAAGGAGACAGAGTAAACATACAAGTGATATCATGTGAGATAGTGATAAGCCAGGAACAAAGCAAGAGGCCAGTGGGGTGGGGGTGGAGGAGGGTGAGGTGGGGGTGAAGGAGTTGCCACCTCTGCCTGCGGCCCATGGGAGGAGAAAGGGTCAAAGAAGGTGTTTCTCAGGTTTTAAGCTAAGACCAGGTGGGCTCAGTATCCACAACCAGAACCTTCAGGCAGGGGGAAGAACAAATAAAAGTCCCTGCTGGGAATGGGTTTGGCCCTTTCAAAGAACAGCCTAGAGCCCCTTGTACCAGGTGCAAAGTGGCTAGGGCAGAGTGTGCAGCACTGACCGCAGGACGTGTTCGGGCTTTTGGTGCCTGAAACTTCCTTCCTGCCATGTTGTTAAAAAGGACAAAAGTCAAACATGGAAACTGAGGGTGAGTCCATTAAATTATACTAGGAAACCACCTTCCATTGTTTTTTGTCCCTGACTTAGGTAGTTTCCAACATAAATACTTTTTAAATGTTGACAAGGAATCAGTTTATGGTACTTTAAAAAAAAGTACTATCCTTAGCCCCGTGTCCCAGCACGCAGGAGGCAGAAGCAGCACCACAAGTTCAAGGCCAACCTGAACTACATAGTGGGGCCCTGTGTCCAAAAAGAAAGATAATAAAAAGGTACTGTCCTTGATCCATCAAATAGACACAATGTACAATAATACATTGTGTCTATTTGTGTGGTGAAGATGGGGTGAGATAGCGTTTCATTGCTGTGGCTGTGGGAGTGTAATTGCTGCAGCTACTTTCCTTCTGTTTGGCAGTACTGTATCTAACAAGACTGAAAAATCTGTCGCGTACTCTGTCCCAGAATTTCAGTTTCTGGGTAAATTCTTTACCTGTATGCACAAAGAGGCATACAGTTCCTTGCTCCATAGTTAGGAATGGCAAAATTTGTAAACCATCTAAGTACCACTCAGCAGAGGAATAAGATAGATAAAATGCAATAATTTATATGATGGGTATGTATACCCATTATATAGTACATGTGTATGTATATATCTACATAAAAAGTATTTCTTTCAGGAAATTGGCTCATGGGATTGCAGAGGCTAGAAAGTATGAGATTTGAAGGACAGGGTGGAGGGTGATGTTATAGTTAAGTTTCTTCCTCAGGGAAACCTCAATTTTAATCTTAATGCTTCTTAATTGATTCAGTGACATGCATCCCAATGTTACCGTTAATTTTTTCTTTTACTAAAGTTAACTGTTGGTAGGTATTAACCGTATCTGCAAAACGGCTCCTTGCCAATACATGATTTTGTGTTAACCTGACTAACTGGATACTGTAACCTAGCCACAAGGACATCTAAAACTAAGTCTCATGTGGGATACTTATAGAAATTAAGAATAAACTCTGTCTATGTGTATCCAGATGGACAGGTCTCAGAAGCATAATGCTGAGTAAAAAAGATAAAAGTGAAATGCATTGTAGGATACCATTTAAGTATTTTTAATACACAAAGCAAAATTATGTGTTAATTACAACTAAATATGTCTAGTATAAAAGTATAAAAAGATAGGTTAGAATGTTAGCAGCCATCTTGAATTAGCAACTCCCTCCTGCTGGTAGGGTGTAGAATCTGAGACTTGGATTGGAGTGGTTAAGGCTTCCTGTAGTTTTGTCTGTAGTATCTTAGCACCTTTCAGCAAAGGTAGTCAATATAGCAGTGGTAACTAGTTGTAATTCCTGTGGGGACTGCAGGTGGCTGTGAATGCCCACCTTTTTTTTTTTTAAATGGGAAAGGGAGTCAGAAGTACTTGCTTGTCCAAGCAAAATGGGTCATATTATGATATTAGAGGGTTAATTATATTCACCAAAAATGGGGAGTAGGATTATAAGAAAGCACCCAAAAAGAAAATAAAAATACTGTAGAGAGTCCCGTAATGTCTCACGAAAATAGTGCTATAACATCATAAAAGCATTTCCATCTTACTTCATTTCAGTCTACTAGAAGGGACTATTGAGGCCTCAAGGCAAATGGGAAGGTTAGTAGGGAAACTGTCTGGGCTAAACTCTACCTCTTGCTGCCCAAAGAGCCCTTAGCAAGGTTTCAAAATACAGATGGGCATGGTGGCCCAGGCCTGTAATGCTGGCATGTGAGAGGTTGAGGCAGGAGGGTCACTGTGGGTTCAAGGCCAACCTGATCTACACAGTGAGACCTTACCTCAAAAAAAAAAAAAAAAAAAAAAATCTCAGTTTCAGTATTTCATCTATAAAATGGGGATAATAACCCCTGTGTTACTGGGTTATTATCCCCATTTTATAGAAAAAATTTGTATGATAACTTTCTCTAGATCAGTGGTGATACATGTTATTTTTAAGACAAAAGATGTTAATGCATGCGTTTTTTCTAAACTAAAACCTCAGTATTCAGGTTTAATTGCAGTGTCGGCACTTTGCAATAAATAAATGGGTTTTGAGTTGCAGTTTGGGGACTCACCTCTAAAAAGTTTCCCATTGCTGCTCTAGATTTTTTTTTTTTTTTTTTTTTTGGTATTGGGAATCGAACTAAAGACCTTGCACTTGCCAGGCAGGCACTTATGTCACTGAGTTATATCCCCAGCCCTAGATGTTTTGTTTATCATTTCTCTCATCCTGATACTTTGAGATGAGATAGCTGATACCATTGATTTTTATAGAAAGGAAATAGAGGTACCTGGAGATTGGTGTGTAAATAGGAGTCTTTATCTATTTGAAGATTGGCTGATATTTTAGAGGTTTTCTCTTGTAGCATTAGTTACAATTGGCTTAGTGTGCATTCAGTGTTGAGAGCTTTGAAGAACACACAGTAAGTTCTCCATAGGACTAGGAGCCTGCCTAAGCGATAGTGTTTGCCTAACATGAACAAGGCTCTGGGTTCCAACCCCAGCACCACCACCACACACAAAAAAAAGCTAAATAGATAAGGGCTCCATAATGTTGGATTTTTCACCTTTACTTCTACCCCTTACAAGGTGAAAACTATTATCATTCTTGTTTTCTAGAGGAAGAGACTAAGGCTTAGAGAGATGGCAGTGTAATTTGTTCTCCAAAAACACAGGCTCATCCTCTGCTCTTGAAACACTTAACAGATTTTGGGATACAAAGGCTGTATTGCTTTTTTGTTCCTCAGTTTAAAAATAACATGTACTTTAGCTAAAATAACTAGATTACTGGCCAAAAGCTAGTATAGAAATGGATTTTCCACTGTTTAAGGGACCAAAACTTCTAGGGGAAAAATTTTGTAGCTAAACCTAAATAACAAAGAATCAAACTATACATGTTGAACTTTTCAAGCCTAAAACTCTTCTGTGGAGCTGGTTTTAGTCTTAAGTCTTAAACTTTGCTTTTCAGCAGAATCATTTGGATAGTAATTTGTGTTTGGTGTTCATTGCTCTTGTTTTTTTTTTTTTTTTTGGTACCGGGGATTGAACTCATGACTGCACGTTTGCCAGGCAGGTGCTTATGCCACTGAGCTAAATCCCCAGCCCGCTCTTGATATTTTTAAATGTAAAGTTAATATATGAACATTTTAAGGGTTATATCAAGAAATCAAATTACTTTCCCTTGATTTCAATAAGGATTATGCTTAAGGAAGAAAAGCTCTAGGCTTCCTTGCATGACTGGTTGTTTGCTATATGGCAGAAAGAGCTCAGAATTGATTTTCCTTTATTTTTATCATTTAGACACAGCCTTGAAGAGTATTACAGTAATTTTAAACAAGATATCACTAAGATCCATCTTTGAATTAGAAAATGATGATTTGCTAATGAAATTAATAGATTTGAAAAATTATTGAACTCTTGCCAGTGAGAAGGTAAAATAATGGAGCCATTCTGGAAATAAGTCTGGCAGTTTCTTACAAAGTTAAACATACACCTAACTCTATGACGCAGCAGTTGAACTCCTAGGTATTTACTTATCCTAGAGATATGAAAGCTTATGCTCATACAAAAATTTGCACGTGATTAACATATCAATTCAGCTTGGAAGAGCCAGAAACTTTTGACATAATCCAAATGTTCTTCATTGTGTAGCTGATAATCACCCTGTGACACGTTCATACTGCTGACAAAAAGTAAAAGGAATAAACTACTAAAGCACCCAACAACTTGGATCCATCTTTAAGGGCATTGTGTCAAGTGAAAAAGCTACCCTTTATAGGTCAGATACAGAGCTAGGCGTGGTGATACATCCCTGTAATCCTAGCACTCTGGGAGACTGAGGAGGAGGGTTACAAGTTCAAGCCCAGCCTGGACAACTTAATTGAAACCCTGTCTCAAGATAAAAAGGGCTAGGAATGTAGCTTAGTGCAACGTTCTTACAAAACAAAACAAAAACAGGTAGTGCATAATTCATTTAACATTCTCAGAACAACAGAATTGAAGATGGATCTTACCAGTTGCTGGAGGTGAAAAGGGGCTAACTAGAAGGGAGGAGTGCAAGGGAGATCTTCATGTTGACAGAATAAGTCCTGTATTGTAATTGAGGCAACAGGTGTACAAATCTACATGTGATATTTCAGAGAAGTAATTCTCCCTCCATCTCCCCCCCCCCAATGAATGCTATAAGAACTGGTAAAATTCAAATAAGATCTGTGGTTTGTTAATAGTATTGAACCAAAATTTTAAAAAAATAGTATTGAACCAATGTCCATTTCCTGGTTTGAAAATTTACTGCAGTTGCAGAAGAGATTATTGGAGATGCTGGGAGAAGTGTATCTGGGAACTTTCTGTATGATTTACACAATTACTTATGTCTTCAACCATTTTAAAATAAAATAAGAGCCAAAGGAATTGAGAAGACAGAAATAGGAGCTGCGAGGGGTCAGGGGTATCGCTCAGCAGCACAAGTGCAAGGTCATGGGTTCAATTCCCAGTACGCTGCCCAAAAATAGGAGCTGTGGCTCTAAGTACCCAGTGACTGGGTATTGACTGGGACTTTGCCATTGTGCAGAGGATGGAGCAGGCTTAGCACACTTTGGGAGTGCGCACACGCTGAGGACAGCCACCGCTCTGGTAATACATGATGTAAAGACTTCAGTTAGGCAGGGCAGTTGACCTCATGTGCTTTCTTCTCTTCCTTTTGAGAATACACCAAGATGATGGCAAAGGAATTAAAACAACTCAAAAACCCTATAAATCTGTAGGGCAGACACCTGAGAAGGAAACAGTGGCCAGAAGACCTGAAGAAATTTTGGATACTAAAAAGTAGACAAAGGGGCTGGGGGTTTAGCTCAGCAGCATAAGTACCTGCTTGGCAGATGTGAGATCGTGAGTTTGATCCCTGGCACCAAAAAAAAAAAAAAAAATTAGAAGAGCAGTGGCTGGCTTACAAGAATCTGAAGAAGCTACAGAGTGCTGGGGAGCGTGTGCACCCACGTGTGCACACATATGAACACAGGGGCACAGGGCTGGAATAGGAGTCTGATATGCAAGGTGGTTGGTCCCCCAGGCTTCCCGTTCCACCTCAGCCACTACCAGCAGCTATCAGCTCCTGCCTGGCAGGTGAGAGACTTAAGAGATCACCAGAAGTTTGAGGAAAGCCTTTAACGTGAAGGAAGGACAGTAAACGGTGGGGAGAAGTCATCAGACAACCTGGGGTTCTGGAATAGAATAAAATACCAACAATTTATATTCAGACATGACACATACTGCATTTATAATCTAAGAATTTATATTTATATGACAAGATACTGTATTCCTAACCCAAGAATATGAGGATTTTTTAGTTATTGTTTTTCTGCCACTGAAAATCACATCCACTTGTGCAAAATAGGCAAGCACTATACCACTGAGCTACACCCAAGTCCCTTCTTTCTTTGAGACAGAATCTTGCTAAATTGCCCAGACTGGAGTTGAACTTGGCAGTCCTTCTGCCTCAGCTTCTTGAGTAATTACTATGTCTGGCTAGGAGGATACTTTTTATTTTTTTATTTTTTTTAATTTTATTTTAAAAAGGCGTAAACTTAAACACAACAAAACAGAACAGAACAGGACATAAGAAAGCATAAATTTCAAAGCTAGACAACCAGAGATCTTCACTATCTGTCATATTGTCTCTTGTTTTCTTCCAAATGGTTGTCCTTATCTTTGCATATGGGGAGCTCATACTAAATAACATAGCCAATCTTTTCACAAGATGTGTAGTTCACTGGCTCCCACTTG
>PVJX010001846.1:0-147032 GCA_004027295.1 Dolichotis patagonum
TGTATACACTTACCACCCAGTGAAAAATAGATATGTGTATTTCATACATAAACCATACCTTCTGGAGCAATCAAACTAAAATTTTAAGATATTCTTTTTAAATTATAAGGATTTATATTGTATTTAATCTCCCTTTGTATTGTAATTTCCTTTTCAAATACTTTAAAATTTTTATTAGAAACAGCCACATTTATCATCTTCCCCATTTTGTTTTTGTATCTGGGATTGAATTCATGACCTCACACTTGCCAGGCAGATACTTGCTGAGCTGTATCCCTGGCCTTACCCACTTTTAAACCAAGAACTCTTTAAAAAGTATGACTTTATTTTCCATACGGTGTAAAATAAAATATTGGCTCATATTTTAATATATATTTTGTTTTTATTTTCTAATATATATTGTTTCTAATATATTTTGTTTTTATTTTCTTGGATGTCAGATGTAATCAATAGCTGAGAAAAGCAATATATTTGGTTTAAAGTAAAAGACTGCGGGAGTAAACGAATGTGGGCTATTATTTGGATTTCAGTTACAATGCTTGGGCTCCTAGGGTATCTTAGAACAATGCTTCTACAGCTAGAAATTCCAGTAATTCAGAGGCTAAGGCAGGAGAACATCTGCCAGGTTACAGGGATTGTAAGAATATTCTTAATTACATAGCAAGATCTTGTCTCAAATGAACACATACACAGATACACACACACCACACACTCAAGCACACACTCACACATATACACACATGCACACAAAAGACTGCTGCTAGAAATGGCTCATTGGAATATTGACAGGGAGTATAAGAAAGAAAATGTGAGTAATTTTGAGAAAGAAATATTGAGGAACACATGACTCTTTTCATGTTTTTTATATATATTCTGTATATATTTAAAAGGTAGTAGTATTCATTTCTGAGGTGTGGTCTGCCTACTCCATTTCTTGCTCTATATGATTTAGGAGGGAATTGTCCACATGGCCAGGATGTATGTAAATGGGTTCCCTGAGAGCTGGTCTTCCCCAAGAGTGTTCTGCTAACAGCAACAGCGATGATGTTGAGCTCTCAATACAGTGCTGCCCTTCCAGGAAAACAGATCAACCAGCAATTTGATGGCAATACAGTAAGTGAGGGACTACCTCTATCATCTGTGAGATGATTGTTTGGGGTTGCAGATCTTAAAGAAGATTCTGTATAATTACAGAAATGTTTTTGGATTATCTGTGGCTATTTTACCCATTGATAAAAAGTACATGCCATAAAAAACATTATGTCCCATATCACTTAAAATATTTATGCTCTGGCCCTTTATGTAAAAGTTGAAGACCCTAGAGTCTATTCTCAATTGTTGTAATACACAGATCCATGAACTGAGTAATATTAGCTTCTGTTCTTATTGGTTACATGAATTTATTTGTAAAACTTATGTTGGTTGTGTCCATCTAATTATTGAATTAGAGGTTTTGAATTCTAAAATTTAGGGGCACACGTCCAAGTGGAAATACAATAAGGGTTCCACTATGGCAGTGCCTGTCACTTATTCCCATTGAGATTTTCAGATTTGCGAAACAGTGGCAAAGAAATGAGTTACCATATTGGCTATTCCTGTCATCCTATAGGTTAGAGTTGTTGCTGCATAACAGACGTATCTCAGTGTTCCTATATTTCACATTCTATATTCCACAATAACCAAGGCTTTGAGACTTTAGAATAGAAGGGTGGATCACTAGGCCAGAAAAGCAGCTAATAGCTGAACACTTGCCAGGAATGAAGGAAGTCTAGCTGCTGTACTAACCAACCTATATTGTATTTTCTTGTGTTTACAACTAGCTTTCCTTCAGTGTTCAACGTGGACTCAAATCTGGTATGAATGGGTCTCAGTAGTGAGAGGGTGGACTAACAAAAGGGGCTCATGTTATGTGGATTTCCTATTACTGAAAAAAAAAATGCCTGACTCTCACAATCTAAAGAAAAGAAGGTATTTGGCTCATGGTTTTTGGAGATTAAGTTCCTTGTACCTTAGCTCCAAGGCAGAAAGAATAAGGCAGAAGGACATGGTGGAGCAAAGATCTTTAGTTCATTTTAGATGGGAAGCAGAGCAGTAGAACAGCACCAGAGAGAAAAGAATGATGGACCAGATACAGAGCCTATGGTCAGTCGTGCCTTTATGACCTGCCCAGACACCCTAGAAGTGTGCCTCACCAACCCCCCAGGTAAATCCTGAGGCCAATAAGCTAACATCAAACCCCAAGGGCTTGTGTTTCCTATTATATCCCTTTTGTGCAGCACCAACTTTGGCAGCAGCTGCAGAGGGCAATTCCATGTAAACTGAGATCATCTAGCAACTCTTATCTTGAGCCTGCACATTTCTCCACTTTCTGGATAGCTGAAAGACACTCAGTTTATGTGCCAGTGTGCCTAGAAAGCTCAGGGCTTCACACTCCACAACTACCAACCCAGGATCATGGACCACTCATTGGTGGCATTCCTTCCAATTGTCAGAGGAGGAATTGAGCCCTTTGCCTTCAGAGGCAATATTAGGAAAATACATGTGTATTAGAATTTCTTCCTTTCCAGTATCACTCTATTTCCTACCCCAGGTTCCTTATGACCTCCCATAGAAACTGTGTGAAGCATGTCCTTGTCTTGTCTTTCAGAAAACACAAACTAAGACACATTTTCACAAAGACCAGACAGAAGCCTGTTTATTGTGATGATTGCTCTCCACTGTACTACCATCCTCATTTATATAGGAGACATTCTACAGCTGACTTGAAGAATCAGTCAGGATTCACAACCAGAGGGAAAGCTCAACAGGTTTGTTGATTGTACAGCTAATTTATTAAAAATCAGTAATTTTCCTTCATAAGCACAGTGTCTAACTACAAAATATAATAGAATACTATGTTCATCAAAGCAAGACACAATACAAGAGAAGTGAAATCATAATGGCAATACAATCATTCACAGTAATCAAAGCAGAAGGTCCTTAAGAATATTTAAGGAAAATTTAATAATGAAAAGGAGGATGTAAATAAATGGAATTTCCGTATTTCTTATAGGAAACTTTGTCAAATGTTCACGAATCAATATATTTAATACAAATGCAACTCAGTTTTACTAAGATATTTTGTTCTATTTTCTCCCAGTAACACATTAAACTTTTGCAAGCATTTAAATGTGAATAAAAGCATTTATAAAAATATTATGGTTTATTTGGAAAAGCAACAACAACAAACAGTATCATTTTGCTACATATGGAGGCATAATTAAAGTAGAGTATTAAATCTTGTGTAAGAAGACTAATAGATTAGTAAAAGAATAAAGGCATTAAGGAATCTGAAATACAACAGTGATATTATAAACTATTACAGAAAATTATTTATTTGGTAAAATTATAGACAATATGTGCTCATTATTGGAGGACATATGCTCATGGCCCTGACACAATGTTACTCTTCACAGGTATGTATGTGAAAGTTGAAACTAAAGCCATAAATTTATTAAATAAGAATTTTGTTGCCTTACACAAATGTCTTTAACCCTCCAAAAATTCAATCAGGAAATAATTGATGGATATTTTTTCATATGAAAATAAAGGAAATAAGACCATTTTATGGAATGCAAAAGAAAATGAAATTCTAATAAAATGGCTAAAAACGGATACGATATTGATCTTTAAACAATGTAAGGAGCCTATGGAAATCAACAAGAAAATCTTGACACAGTTGATAAGTATAAAATAAACAAAAATTTTAAAAACAATTCTAACAGGGCTTATTTTTCTACCTATCAGATTGTACTGATGCACACTTACTGAGAAAAATATTAAAAATGTATATTGTCAGAGATAAAGAAATCATGACAGTGATAATTAAGATAAAATGCCCAGAACATTTATTGGGGTTAATGTGAAAAACATGACACAAAATATTTAAAATATTTCTTGGGACATAGAGTGTATTGTTATGAATTTTAATGATAAAAGAAGTTGCAAATCAAGAAACTTTCTAAGTTTATATGGAGACATTTGACAGAATTAATTTAGTATAATTCAAAAAAAGTGAGTGAAGATAAGTAATTTATGGATTCAATTAAAATATTTTTATTTTATAGTAAAAATGAATCTTGGAAAATTATTTTTCAAAACTTGAAATTTTGTACATTTATCTTTTCAAAAACAAATATGCTTTCTCAATTAAAGACTATAATGCAATAAGGTACATAAGGCATTAAAATAATTTTTTCAATTTTTTTGTTTTTTTTTTCTTAAGTGTAAAGTGTGAGATCAGACATCAACAAAAACTAATGACTTAACATCTTCAACTGTACATTCAATTCAATGGCATGATCACGTGTGTTTGATAAACTGAGACTGATTAGAATCATTGCTAAATTTATGTTAACAGAATTAACTCTATAACCATCAGTTCATCTGGAATTGAAATTCATGGGCATTTGGATTCTCTGGGAGAAATGGCTGCTTCTAATGCTCACTGTGTATTGTTTTTACAAAGCAATTTTGTTTTCCAGGCTACTTGACAACTTCTGACTATTACGTATAAATAGAACAAAATTCACATTTTCCAAAAATAAACCTTACCTTGATCTTTCCATTTCCTTGAATGACAAAATATTCTAGTGTTTATTTGGTAGGGTCATCTCGAAAGGTTCTATGTGTTCGAGTTTTATACCTCTATAGGTGTAGAACAGCTGCAGTGGCCAAACCACTATTTCAGTGGTATATTTTTTGCCTTCTTAGTGCTTATGTTGTGTGATAAGGCACTATGAATCATTTTAATTTTGATATGGGTCTAACATTTCTGCAAAATATTATGTGTTTCCTTTAGTCAATAATACAACAAATACTATATTTATGATAAAACATAATGATTACTATGAAAAATCAATTATAAGATTGATATAATTTTGTTTATTAAATAACCAAAATTTAATCTTTGGAAAATTTTCTGAAACCTATTATTTTTTATTTATATGAAAACGCTGGAAAAGGGCCAGGGGTTTAGCTCAGTGGCGTAAGTGCCTGCTTGACAAACGCGAGGTCATGAGTTTGATCCCCGGCACCAAAAAAAAAAAGAAAGAAATGTACCTTCCCACCCATGAAAACGCTGGATATGTTTCAATATTTTAAAGAGATGTACATCTATTAAAAAATTGTTAAAGTTTTGAATGTTTTTTCCTTTTTTCTTTTTATTTTAAAGAGAATAAAGCAAAAGAGAACACAAAAAAGCAGATCAGAACAGATTAATGTAGGCAAAAAACACCTTACAACAAGACAACCGGATATTAACAGTAGCTACCATAATGATTCTTGCTTTGTAATAGTTAAGCATGGCTTCACATACAATAATATCAAACATAACAAAATAGTATAAAACCATTCAAGAGAATGAAAGAATTACAGGGCATAATGAACCAAGTAACAGAAAATGAACAATGGCTACCATAATATCTCATTTTCCATAAAAAATTGTTTATACAATCACATAGATTAAAATACAACAAGACATAACATGATAGAACCAATGGTAACAGAAGAACAAAAGCATGGTAGGACTTCGAAGCAAGATGATATTAAATCAGCAATGGCTGCAATAATATCTTATTTTCTTCAGAATAGCTATTCATACCATCACACATAATAAAATCAAACCAAACAGAATAAAACCATTCCAACTGGTGAATGAAAACACTATAAGGCTTCAAAGCAATGTAATGGGGAATCATGATTACCATAAAATCTTATATACTCTTACCATTTCTTACACTAGGGAGACTATATGGTATTTATACATGTGAGTTTGGTTTATTTCGCTTATGAGTATGGTCTCAAGTTGCATCCATTTATTTATAAATATCCCAATGTGACCATTTTTTATAGCTGAGTAGTACTCCATTGTATAAAAATACCACATCTTTTATATCCATTCCTCAGTTGATGGGCACTTAGGTTGTTTCCAAGATCTGGCTATTACAAATTGTGCTGCTATAAACATGGGTGCACGTATATCACTGTGGTATAATGTTTTCAGTTCTTCTGGGAATATGCCTAGAAGTGGAATAGCTGGGTCAAATGGGACTTCCAATCCCAGCTTTTTGAGGAATCTCCAGACTGACCTAAACAGTGGTTGCACCAGTCTACACTCCCACCAATAATGCAGAAAAAAATTTTTCCCCACAGCCCCTCTTGCATTTCTTGATACTTTTTTTTTATCCTGGCCATTCTTTCTGCAGTGAGATGGAATCTGTGTGGTTTTAATTTGCATTTCTCTCATGACTAATGATGATGAACATTTTTTCATGTATTTATTTGCCATTCATATTTCTTCATCTAAGAACTGTGTATTCATCTCAGATGCCCATTTTTGGATTGGGCCTTTGAATTTCGAGGGTCTGATTTTTTTTAATTCTTTATAAGTTCCAGAGAGAAGTCCTTTGTCTGAGGGAGAGTTCACTAAGATTTTTTTTCACAATTTGTGGGGTTTTTTTTCCACTATGCTGGAGCTTTCTTTCAACATGCAGAAACTCTTTTAATAAAAAATGATCCAAGCTATTGATTCTGGGAAGTATTTCCTGTGCAGTTTGTATCTTGTTGATTAATTCTTTACCTACTCCCATATCTTCAAGATTTTTAACTACTTTGTCTTCCAACAGATTTAGTGTTTCTGTATTAATATTTAGATCTTTGATCCATTTATATTTTAGTTTAGTACCTGGTGATAGGCATGGGTTTAGTTTTAGTTTTCAGCACATGGATAGCCAATTTTTCCAGCACCATTTATTAAAGAGACTATCGTTCTTCCAGAGAACATGTTTAGCCCCTTTATCAAAGATAAGGTGGTTGAGTGTGTTTATAGTTGTCCAATCTATTCCATTGATCTTCAGGTCTGTTTATATTCCAGTACCATGTTGATTTTATTACAGTAGCTTTGTAGCATAATTTCAAGCCAGGGATTGTGATACCTCCTGCCTTGCCTTTGCTGCTTAGAATTGCCTTTGCTATTCTAGGTCTCTTCTGGTTCCAAAGGAATTTTAGGAGTTATTTCTCTAGATCTATGAGGTATGTTGGTGGTGTTTTCATAGAGATTGCATTGAATCCATGTAACAATTTTGAGATAATGGCCATTTTCACAATATTTATTCTTCCTATTCATGAACAAGGGATGTCTTTCCATTTTCTGAGGTCCTGTTTGATTTATCTTTTCAGGGTATTATAATTTTCTCTGTACAGCTCTTTTACTTTTTTCATGAGATTAATTCCTAAGTATTTCATTTTTTTGGATGCTAGTGTGAAGGGTGTGGCTTCTCTTATTTCTCTCTCGGTGCTTTTGTTGTTAGTGTATAGGAATGCTATTGATTTTTGAATATTGACTTTGTAGCCAGCTACATTACTGAATTTATTTATTATATCTAGGGGTTTTTCAATGGAGTTTTGGGGGTCTTCTATGTAGAGTATTATGTCATCTGCAAATAATGATAATTTATCTTCCTCTTTCCCTATCTTTACTCCTTTTATTTTTCTCTCTTGTCTAATTGCTCTGGGTAGTATTTCTAGTGCAATGTTGAATAGGAGTGGTGATAAGGGACATCCTTGTCTTGTGCCTGATTTTAAGGTAAAGGCTTTCAGTTTTGACCATTTAATAAGATGCTTGCTGTTGGTTTGTCATAGATGGCCTTTAGCATATTGAGGTGAAGACCAACTATCCCAATACTCTGTAAGGTTCTTATCATGAATGAGTGTTGGACCTTATCTAAAGCTTTTTCTGCATCTACAGAGATGATCAAATGATTCTTACTTTTGACACAATTGTTATGGTAGATTACATTTATTGATTTACATATGTTGAACCATCCCTGCATGCCTGGGATGAATCCCACTTGGTTGTAGTGTATAATCTTCTTGATGATTTGCTGCATCCTGTTTGCCAATATTTTATTGAGAATTTTTGCCTCTGTGTTCATTAGGGAGATTGGCCTATAGTACTCTTTTTTTGTAAGGTCTTTCTCAGGTTTTGGTACTACAGTAATATTTGCTTCCAGGAATGACTTACAAAGAATTGCTTCCCTTTCAATTTCATTGAAGAGTTTGAAGAGTGTCGGAATTAAGTCTTCTTTGTATTTCTTGTAGAATTCTGCAATGTATCCATTTTGGCCTGGGCTTCTTTGTTGGTAAGGACTTAATTATGTTTCCAATTTCATTAATAGAAATTGGGTTATTCAGCAGTTTTACATCTTCTTGACCCAGCTTTGGTAGTTCATATGTTTCCAGGACTCTGGCCATTTCCTCTGTGTTATTGAACCTATGATAGTAAGGGTTTTCAAAATAGGTGTTGATGATCTTCTTATTTCCACAGTCTGTAGTGCTTTCAACTTTTTCATTCCTATTGCATGAATTTGAGTTTTTTCTTTCCTTTGTTTAATAAGGTTGGCCAGGGGCTTATCAATTTTATTTATTCTTTCAAAGAACCAACTCTTTGATCCACTGATTCACTGTATTTTTTTCTTAGTCTCTATTGCATTAATTTCTGCTCAGATCTGTATAATTTCCTCCTTTCTTTGGCTTTGTGCTTTTCTTGCTCTTCCTTTTCTAGATGTTTGAGGTGTAATATCACATTCTTTATCTGTGTTCATTCTATTTTCCTGATGTGGAAACTCAGTGCAATAAATTTTACTCTGAGGAACACTTTCATTTCATCCCACAAATTCCTCTAAGTTGTATTTGTATTTTGGTTGGTTTTAGATATTGTTTAATTTCTTCTTTAATTTCCTCTGTGACCCTCTGATTACTCAAGAGTGTGTTATTCAATTTCCATGTGTTTGTCAGGTTTTTGCAGTTTCTTTTATCATTAATTTCTAGTTCCACGGCACTATCATCCGATAACATGCATGGGATAATTTCAATTCTTTTGTATTTATTTAAATAAATTCTGTCAGCTAGTATATGGTGTATTTTAGAGAATGTCCCATGTACTGCTGAGAATAATGTATATTCTGATGTTGTTGGATGGAACAATCCGTATATGTCTACCAATTCCATTTGTTCACAGGTGTGATTCAGTTGTGTTATTTCCTTGCTGATTTTCTATCTAGTTGATCTGTCTCTTTGTGTCAATGGCATGTTAAGGTCTCCTGTTATAATTGTGTTGTTGCTTATTTGATTTTGATTTTTCTTTCCTGTTAATACTTGCTTTGTATAGCTGGGTGCTCTGGAATTTGGTGCATATATATTTAAGATTGTTATCTCTTCCTCTTGAAGTTTTCCCCTGACTAATATGTAGTGCCCTTTTTATCTCTTTGGATCATTCTCAGTTTGAAGTTCACATTTTCTGCTAACAGAATAGCTACCCCCACCTTTTTTTTGGGTTCATGCTGCGTGGAGTATTGTTTTCCATCCTTTGACTTTCAGTCTATGAGTTTCCTTTTGGGTTAGATGGGTTTCTTGTAGACAGCATATGTTTGGATGTTGTTTCTTGATCCATTCTGCCAGTCTGTTTCTTTTGATTGGTGAATTGAGGACATTTATATTAAAGGCTATAACTGTTATATATTGGTTTATTTTTGGCATGTTATCATTCTGCTGGTGTATCTTTACCTTTTCATTCTGTTTAATTGTCTGCCTTGCTTAGTGGTTTTTTTTTCCTATGTGTATCTAGAATGTCTTTTAGTATTCTTTGTAGAGTTGGTTTGGTGTTCATGAAGTTCTTCAGCTGTTCTTTGTCATGGAAGTATCTTATTTCTCCATTCATTTTGAAGGACAGTTTTGCAGGGTACATTAGTCTGAGTTGAAAATAATTTTCCTTTAGGATCTGAAATACTTCACTCCATGCTCTTCTTGACTTCATTGTTTGTGTTGAGAAGTCTGCTGTGACTCTAATAGGTTTTACTTTATAGGTCATCTGTCGTTTCTCTATAACAGCTTTTAATATTCTGTTCTTATGTTGGATTTCTGGGATGGTGATTATTATATGTCTGAGTGTAGTTTTATTTTGGTTATCGCTATTTGGAGTTCTATATGCTTCACTAATCCATATACCAGTTTTCATTCTCATCTTTGGGAAATTTCCAGCTATTATTTCTGTAAATAGCCTGTTGATATCCTTTGGGCTGTCTCCTTCTTTTTAATTTATCTCTATTTGTCTTATGTTGTTTTTCTTTGCATCATCTTGCAGCTGTTGAATTATTTCCTGATTCCTTGTTATTTTAAAAAGAGCTTTCCTTTCCTGTTCACTAGCTGCAATCTTATTTTGAGGTCTGAAATTCTATCTTCACTTTCATTGAGGTGGTTTTTACAGCTTTCAGTAGAATTTTTTATTTCCTATATAGCTCTTTGAATCTGCTTCATGCATTTTGTTTGTTTCTTATAGTGTTCTTTCAGGGATTCTGTTTGCTTTGTTCCTCTAATTTTTAAGCTGTGTCTTCACTAGATATGTTCACTATTTCTTTCACTACTTTTATCATTTCTTCTTTTACTTGGGAAATTATTTCTTATTTGAGTTTCTCCATACCTTCCCCAAGTTGCTTTTTTATTTCAGTTGATATCATTTCAGTCATTTCAGGTGTATGGCTTCTATTTTCTTCTACATACATGACTCCTAGGCTTCTTGGGATGGGCTGGAGATTTGAGATTGCCTTTTGGTCTTTCTTTTTGTCATTTTCCTATATTTCCTTGCTTTGAGCAGTGTTCCAAAGCTTCCCCTGGGTGTGTTGGAAATCACCTCCTGCATACTCAGCTCCTTGGACTAAATGAAGGTCACTAAGCTTGGCCCAGTCAGGCCTGCAGGACCTCCCGAGCCTAGTCCAGTGTTTCAGGGATTTGGGTGGGAATTCAACAATGGAGCACAGGTGTTAAACTCTCCCTGGGCCAGTGCTGGAGCACTGCAACTCACCCCACATGGCGTTTGCTCCCTCCCAGGATCTTGGCTCCCTGAATTGAAAGAAGGAAGCTGGGTGTGATTGAGTGAGGCCTGGGAAACCTCCATTCTAGTGTCCTAGGGAGCTGGGCAGGAGCTCAACTGCTTGGAGTGATGGTCTCAAACTCTCCCCTGGCCAGCACCAGTGGACTGAAAGTCCTCCTGTGCAGCTCTGGCCTCCTGGACTGAAAGAAGGCAGCTGGGTGTTGTCCACTGAGGCCCGAAAGACCTCTGGAGCCCGGTCCAGTCTGTATAAATATCTTTACTCACCTTTTCTGCATGCGGTTTTTAGATGGGTTTTTCAAAAGTGCTAGATAGTATTATTCTCATTTTCTAGATAAGAGAATTCAAGCTTAGCAGAGTTAATACCAAATTTAATATCTGCAAGACATTCAGACACACAATCCTGAATGCAGGAGTAAAAAATTGAGAATGGAGCAAAGCTGAAACTGTGGCCCAAATCATGTGACTTCTAAATCCAGAGGTCATTTAGTTTCACCCACAGGATTCATGCATGGCTCACTCCCGGCATGTGTAGAACTGTCATTCAAGATAGCCCAGTGCTTGGAACATGAGAGGAACTTAGTTCATGATGACCCTACAAAGTTGGAAGGTATTATTTTTCTGCTTGTCTAGGAGGTGGCAGTACACATATAAAGGAAATAGTTTTTCCCTTCGAGTGAAGACATGAAAAACAAAGAAGATCCAAAGAATTTCAAGAGCAAATGTAAACACTGAGTCAAACACAGCAAGAGTATAAAGGAGATTCACTTTTAAATCAGTGATAAGACATTTATAGGTGCATATTTATATTAAAACTGTACAACATTTAGAAATAAAAAAAACTTTAGTTATTTATCAAAACTCCATCTTAACAGCAGCAAACCAATGAGCATATTTATTGATCAATACATCCAAAGTACATTGTAATTACAGCTTACTTATTTATGCCTTTGAGGTTCCTTAACTCCTTAATCTCTAGGTCAGATTTGTTTTTCTTTCTTTTTGTTTCTTTTTTTTCAGTTTTTTGGGACAGGGTCTCATTATGTGTTCAAATTGGCCTTGGGCTCACTTTGTAGCCCAGGCTGGTCTCAAACTTACAACGATCCTCCTGCTTCAGTCTCCTGAGTGCTGTGCTTACAGGCAAGTGCCACCATGCCTGACAAGTTTTCTGCTTATCTAATATTTCCTCTTCTGCTTTATTTTCCCCTCCCATGATACTGAAGCCAAGAATCAAGATCTCCTATGTCTGCAAATTCAGATATTATAATTGCAGCTGGAGATTGCCAGTGGGGGCTGATGTTTGGGGCCTCCTTTTATATCAAGCCTAGCTTTTTGTGTCTTTTACATTATTACTCTAATTTTTGGTTATAATTTACTGCTTAATGCTTAACAACAAGTCAACATAAGAACATTGAAATTAATGTGCTTTAATTTTAATTTAACATGCATTAATTTATATATATATATTTCATTTAACATATATATGTATGTATCTGTGTATATATTTATTGTCATTTAAAACTCCTCATAGAATACTTTTGGAGTCATTTAGGAGCCTCTTAGTGCCCCTAGTTTTTTCCTCAACTGGTTGTGCTATTTGGAATGATAGGTCATGTTCCAGCTTAACCATGTGGCTTCCCTTCAAAGCATGAGGGGCATCTTCCTCCTTAGTGATCCTCGTTTTTACAGAATGTGCATTGTTTGATTACTGTTCTCTGATGTCCAGTGGTCTCACTACTCAGGAGATTTGGTGATTCGCTGGAGTTATAGGGATCTTTCAGAGGAGTCCTTGTTATGCTTTGCATCCTGGCTGACCTGAGAGGGAGATGGCCATAATCCTGGTTGTTGTCTTAGCATTTTGTCCTCTTAATCTTTGGTCTCCAAGCTTCAGTTGTTGAATATTCAGAAGATTAGTTATGTCACTCTTTAAATAGGAGCGGTAGGTTTTAATGTTGACTGTGTGTGTTGTAATCCTACTTGGATATCACAGAACTTTGAAATATAAAATATAGCCAGAGAACATCTTCCTCTTTAGTATTAGCAGGTAGTGTCATATTTTATCAGTCATGTTACTTTTATTGAAAGTGAAATTTTTAAATTATATTTTTCTTGTTTTCTTTCAACTGTCTTATTTGTCCTATCTTGACTCAGGGGGAAGACATGTAAGGGGTCTGACAAGAGAGATTGAAATATATGACAACATTTGCCTTCTAGAACCACTCTTGCATAATACTTTTCCTATGTCAGTGGGGCCAATGAGTCTCACAGCAACAAATGAAGCCATTTGAAATACACATCTTTTTTCTGACATTATGTTGGTAAGATAAAGTGATTCCTTCACTTTTATTTTCTTTTGGTTCAGTGTGAACCCATTGTCTGCAAATCATGTTGTAAGGGAAAACATCAACCTCTTAAAACTAAATCCATTAATTGGAACTAAGGCTTATGCTGTCTTGAATTCTGTATTATATTTGCTTACATTTTGATAAAGCTTCTGTATGCATGTAAACACTCCACGATGTGCACAGTCTTCATTTGTACAAATTTCAGTTGTCACACTTTTATTACATAGGACAAGGCCCTCAATAACTTCACTCAAATTTCAGAGATCACATTGTATTAATGGTAAGGGCATAGAGTATAATTTCCAGTGCTGGTTTGTTAGTCTGTAAATCACGACCTAAGTGCATCATGCTAAATTGATACTCTGTGACACTGCTTTCCTCATGGTGTTGACTGGCCACTGGGTATCTGTTCAGTTTATGCACTAATAAACTGTACAGTGCTGCTTCCTGATCTTTTAGTGATAAACTCACAAGTTATTGTACAAAACATTGTATTTGAAAAAGGATAGAGAGGGAATGAGCTGACAAAGAGGAAAGTAGAAAAAAGGAATGAAAAATGGTAGCATTGTATATAAAATCAAAAGAATGTTTCTAATGTTTCAAATTGCAGTGTAGAGAATAATTTAGTTTTTTATTGCTTTATAGAATTATAACCAAAACTAACAAAGTTTTTAAAATTTTGGTAAAATGTTTTGAAAATAGACAATTAAAACTTGTACTATTTATTATTCAGTTCACCTTGAAGTTTCAGCTTGCACAGGCACTTTACAATCCTGAACCACTGTGTGAAGCAAATTCTGCCCATAATTTCTGTCAAGTCTCTAACTAGATGCCTGCTGAACTAGGAGAGAAAATACTCCCCTAGAAGATCTATTGTTCACATCTGGGGAAGCACTCCATTCAACAGGAAGCTGGCAACTTACCCCACACAGCTCAATCTGCAAGAGCTGGTTCCATGAAAAACCACAGAACGTGCTGTGCCTACCAGCACCCCCAAGTACCATATGCTGCCCTGACCATCACCTAGCCTTTGACACACTACTCAGAAGCCCAATATTTTGCACTCCCCTTGGCAATGTCTCCCTCCCTCAACTAAACTGCCCTATAAAAACATGCCCTACCACTTGCTCAGGGCCAACAGTTATTTTGTCCTTGTCTCAACCTCACCTAGTCTGCAATGAAGTTCTCAGACTTTGCTTAAACTCTGCTTGTCTTGGTGGGCTCTAATGTGCCTCAGTTTCCCTCATAGTTTCTTAGTGGATTTTCATAATTTTGTGCTGCTGGGGATGATCTTTATCTCATGTATGCCTGGCAATTGCTCTATAACTTTTATAGCCCTACAAGCAGATTGTAGTTTAAAATCCTCATGCATATTCAACTGATTCTTACATATTTAAAATATATGGGGAAAATAATTACTGTGAAGTAATATTAAAAATCCATGCCTTGAGGGTTTTGATATACATACATTCTTGTATATTTAAGACAGTCAGCTACAAAATATGTGGTACAATCACTTCTCAGCCTTTTGGCTAAGATCAAGTGAAAAATATGTGGTAGTTTTCATTTTTTATCACCTAAATTTGAATGTGACAAAGACCTTTACTTCTAAAACCTTCCACATAGTGTTTCCATGTTAAATTTTACAAGAAACCAACTCAGTGTTCTTTATTCATTCCTTCAGAACCTACTTGATCAATAACCAAAAGGCACTGGGCTTATAGTAGCCATTACTAAAATGCACAGCACAATTCAGAGATGGGAACACTTACCTCTCCTCACCTGAACCTGAGCAATGCTCCTGGACCCACCCTTCACCCTGCTCCACAGTTTAGCACACAGTAGTCCAGATGAGGGACACAAGCATGGCCTGGAAAAATTACTAAAATTGCAAACTGAGATGCAGGTGCAGTAGACCTCCCTGCATACTCCAGGGTAATCTTTCTTTCCTTGGGCTCATTTAAATTCATGCATATGAACTGTATCTTACACATAAAATGATAACATAAGGAATTATGGGAAAGGATATGTATAATAGTTATAGTGGACATGACTCAAAAACATGTCAGTCATACTGCCAATCATACTATCAATCATGCTCTGCAGGATCCCCAACCCATGGACATTTAAATCCTTATACCCACACCCTTGCTCTCCTGCCATTTTCCTTCATTGCACACAAACCTACTTATTCTGAAAATGCTTTCATTTTAATGAATTTCACCATTGTTTCCTTGCCATGTGCTACATAAATTTCCTTGTTCACTGAACACAAGAACTTAGGAAGCCATCTCTCTACCCATAACCTATATAGGAACACCAGTATAAATAGAAAGTAAAACAAATGCAAAAGGAGAATAAACTAAACCAAAGCTTCCACAACAGGGTACCATAAAGTGTTGAATTTAAGCTGAGGATAAATACTGTGGATGACGTTTCAGAGTCTGAGGAAATGAGAAGACAAATTAAACAATGATGAACTTCAAAAAGATCTCAAAGAGTAAGAGTCCTACCACTAGAGGCCTCCAAAAGATTATGCCTCTGAAGCTAAGCTGCTGATGACACGATGTTTCTGGCCCAGGTACTTATAGAAAGACAGCTCTTTTCAGAGGCAGGTGTGTCTCTGGAACGTGCTGTAAGATGATGACTGGCCCATCCAGGGCTTTCTGCCTTCCTTCTGCCTTCCTTCCTTCTGTTTCTGTGTTTGTATGGAGCCATGAAAAGGACAAGGTTCTGTGTACTCTCAGTAATTTCAGGAAAGGCCACACTGACAAGATTGACCACATATGTTTAAAGTGAAGACCAAGAACTGACCAAACAGGAATATCAGACGCATATAAGATGTGACTTGGAAAAGGAGGGTGGCTCTGGTTTAAGAGAACATAACTGGACTCAACAACCACCACATGTCGAACACTATATTAACTAGGGAACCAGTAGCTAGAAGTAAACTTACCTGATGGGTACCCATCTTTAGTCCCACTTACTCAGAAGTCCTATGTGTGAGAATTGCTTAAAGTGTTCTAAGCCAGCCCAAGAAATATACCCAAATCCCATATGAAATGAATAATTGCAATAATACACACATAAACAACAAATACAAATGAGTTTACATTATTAGAAGAATAATTAAAAACATTGCCATTAACTTTAAAATATAGATGGTTAAACAACGGCAAAACCCATGACAATTGAGGGTCTCCTAACACAGATGAATGCTATGTGTAAAAGTTATTTTCCCATAAGGAGAAATCAGAATAATGATGCTTATCCACTACTCCATGCAACAGTCTTAGAAATGACAAATTTAATAGTTGTAGAAAAATGTAAATACTATAAATAAAGCTTTCACAAGTCTGAATTTGGTCAACTTCCGAGATTATATTCTTCCTAATTTGGGTCTACTAAACTTGTTACATCTTATGAAAAGAGATGAACCAGGGATATAGCTCAGGGGCATAATTTTTGCCTGGCAAGCACAAGGTCGTGAGTTTGATCCACAGTACAAAAAGAAGATGAAAAGATTTTTAATTCATTTGCATTTTTCTTTGCTTTTTTTTGGTTTTTAGTGTGGTTTTTATCCAAAGTTAGTAACTCCTCCCTAGTTGTTAAAATCTGCTTTGAAAATTTGTCAATGCATAAAATTAAAAATTTTGGGAATCTCATTCTGATACACATTTCCTACCTGCAAAAATCCTTGGTAAAATTTTATAGGCTTTTATTGTACTTGCTCTTTACTTGATGACCCTATGTTTTTTCAGGAGTGCATGGACTTGGATTCCAGATCTGTATCATTTTTGATGAAGAGGTGAAGTTTCTTAAAAGCCTGGGTGATCTGAAGAGGAGGAGGATGAAACAGTGGGTGTATCTCCAGAAGGTGCAGTGGCTAGGGGGCAGGGAGGGATTGCACATGGACTTTCTTAAGAAGAGTTCTAAGTGTAAACATAAAACAATTTGCAAAATTGGGGTTAACCTGTAGCTTCATGAGATGAAGCAGTGTTCCAACACTTTCTGAATTTAATCCTTCCACTTCTAATCTTTAGTTCTTTTTAAATGTTTTATTGGTACATCATTCTATAAGTAAAATTAGTGAATAAAGTGGAAGAAAATATTAAACTTGCTTATCTTCCAGTCAACATATATTAATATTTTGGCATTTGTATCTCTATTTGCATGTATTTATTGATATTTTTATGTTTCATGGCTGAATATGAGATCTGTCCTGCAACATTCTATGAGACATGAGAAAAATGTATACTCTGCTGTTATCAAGTCCCATAGAAGTTTGTTAGATAAAGTTGACATGTAGTGATATTAAATTATCCTTGTTCCCTTCTGATCTTCTGCCTAGTTGTTCTGTTTACTTTTGAAAGCAAAATACTAAAGTCTCCAATTACTGTCCCTTCAGTTTACCCCCTTGAAGTTTGTAAGATTTTCATTTATTTTGACTCTCTGTTGTTAAGTACATTCATGTTATAATTAGCATATTTTCCTAATAGATTGAACCTTCTGTCATTATGGAGTACCTCACTGTATATGTAATTAAGTATTCTCTTCTAAAATGTTTTCATCCCTTGTAATTACTGCCATCTCATTTTGCCTAAGATTGCTATTTGCATGACGTATGTTTGTTATCCTTTTAGTTTCAGCCTGTTTGTATCTGAGACTCATGGTGTCTTATGTAGACAGCATATATAAGTGTATCTTGTCTCTTTATCCAGTATGTCAATTTCTGTATTTTAAGTGTGCCATCTGGTTTAATCATATGTAATGTTTTATTGATATAGATAGATTTATACCTGGCAACTTGTTTTTTATTTTCATTATTTTATGAAAATAAAATAATGCTACCTCTATTGTTCCACTGTTATTTATTCTGCATTTCGAACTTTATCTAATGTATATCTTTATTTCCTTTAGTCATTGTTTCAGTTTCTTTTTTTCTTTTCTTTTCTCTTTCTTCTCTTTCTTTCTTCTTTCTTTTTTTCTTCTTTCTTTCTTTCTTTCTTTCTCATTCTTTCTTTCTTCTCATTTGTACTGGGGTCTGCAATAGTGCTAGGGATTGAGATCTGTGTGTAGGCCATGCTAAGCTCTTGGTCTAGTTCTTTAATGATGGGATCTCTTCCACCTGTCTTGAACCCCGGATCACTGCTACTGTGATGTGGGATCGAAACTACAGTACCCTGCAACATTGGAATGTAGAGTCTACATGAGATTTTTCAGGGTATATTTTTGCTCCTATTCCTTTCCATTTATAAGTTAAAACAATCACCAGATGATTATTTAAGCTTCCTGCCTTCTTGTAAAGACAGTAATCTCTTGGCATTAACCTAAGTAAAAAGTATGAGGAGTTGTGTGTTTAAACAAAAACCTTATTGCTCTGAGGCAGAAGGCAGCTCTCCCTTTACTAGAATCATCCCTGGGGAAGATGTCTGAGGTTTCCCTTGCATGTCCCACTTGATGTACTAGTTATAACTTGGCAAACATCTAGTTGAGGATGCAATGGCTACCTGTTGTCTTTTCTTACCTGTGTGCAGTTTTCTTTGTATGAAAACTGTTTGGTACTCTGGTTTCAGAGAAGTAAACAAAAGGGAGTATGTTAGAAGATAAAGAAAACTGGATTTTTAACTCGTATTATCATTTTAACAGTAATAGCATAATATATTAATGGAAAAGTTGTAATGTATTCAAAAATAAGAAAAAATGTGACATCACTGGTTACAACACCAGAAGACAAGAAGAGTAATGATGTCATTAGACTCATTGAAATAAAATAAATGGAAAGTGGGAAAGAAACCTGTGATATTATTTGGAAGGCATTTTAACTCAGCTGCGATTTATGATTGGCTCAGATAACCCAGGTAGGCTGGTTGCAGGTGGGTTGTGAGGTCCTGCAGTAATAGCTTGAGGTCACTGCAGTGCACCAAGGATACAGGTAATGAGAACAAGCCTACTGGGATTAGCAGTACTCTGGAAACCAATAAACAACAAAGTGGAATGCTGCTATTTATTACAGGGAAATCTAGAAGTGACCTGAGCGTTGTTTCATATATATATATATATATATATATATATATATATATATATATATATAAAATTTGCCTTTTTATAACTTGCCTATTTAAAACTTTAAAATCTCATGTTCTAATGGGTAATAAGTATATTTTTGTCATTATGTGTTTTCATTTGAATCTATATCATTTGCTGATTTATGAAAGTTTCTTATAAGATTTAAAAATAGATCTTATCAATTTTGGATCCCAATAATTGCTATACTTTATCTACAAATTCTCCTAAATCACAGGCTGGAAAAACACAAAAAATTAGTAAAAACTTGGTGAAAATTTGACTACCCTATTAAATTTAACTACAAGTACCATTCCAATGGTAACTTACTCATCTTGATTAATGGCTCTTGCTATATAAAATGTTAAATAACATTTGGTATTAAAAGTATTACTATGAGCAAATGTGTTGTCTTAGTTACTCTTTTACTGGTGAAACAAAATACCCAGTACTCAAAGTTAAAGGAGAAATGATTTATTTAGCTCACAGTTTGTAGAGGTTTCATTCCTTAATCAGCTGTTTCCAATGCAATGGGGCCATGCAGCTAGACATCATAGAGGAGAAACCATTCGTAATGGACAAAAAAAAGCAGCAAAGTAAGCAAGAAATGATCATAAGAGCTTCTTTCTGTCCCTTTTATATTTTATCTCGGCTACCAGGATTTGGGAAGTACCAAACTAGTCAGTGAACTGATTTAGCAAATTACACTTCCTTAATCTCAGCATCACACACTTAATCCTGATGCCAAACATTTTAGATCCAGCCACTTCTGTAAATCCTGCCCTCCATTACTGCATGAGGCTTTGGCAGAACATTGAGACACAAGCCATAACATTCCACCCCTGCCCATTCAAGGTTCGTTCTGTGAAAAAATTAATTAGTTGATGTGCAAGAGTTGTCGAAGCCCTAACCATTTCACCATTGCTGAGAAGCCCTAATATAAAGTCTCCTCTAAGATTTAAGGAAAACTCTTTGCTTCAAACCCCTGTACAAGTGAAAAGAAAGTTGAACACTTCCAACATTTAATGGCACATGATAGATACTTCCATTCCAAAAAGTACAAATAGGGGGATAGACAGGAATGGGAACAATGCTAAAATCTCACAGAACAAACCTTAAGTCTTGTATTTCTATATGCAGCATCCTAGGCAATCTGCAGCAAGAAGTTGTAGCAGAAGATGCCCCCCCAACCTCCAGTTAGTATATTTCTGTTTCTTAGCTGCCTAGGTATAGTTCTAGTTATAGTTCCTACTATTTTTGTTTCTTAGAAATGGCTGGTCGCTGTGATATATAGCTGGGCACTATGATACATATTGTAAGATCCAATCACCAATTAATAAGCCATTCTGCCTCTATACTTCTTTCTTGCTAATATCTAGACCACCAGAAGTCAAGGCTTGATATTTTGTGTATGATCCTGATCAGTGCTCATCAACATAAATAAATCTGCATCCAAATCCTAGATATTACTTTGTTGTTTGTGCTTGCCATTGCATCTGGCTGAAAAGGCTAAGCATGCTGACTTTTTAGTCACTGATCATAGACCTCATTGATAGAAGAAGGACTTCTCCAGGTCCCAGTGGGAATATGCACTTTTGAGATTTCTTGGGTACCCTCGGAGATCTGGAAGGGGATTCTTCACTCTGAGCTTGAGTGGTTCACGTGAGACTCCAAGGCAAGGAGGATGAAATCTGTCTGTCTGCCTATCTGTCTGCTGCCTGCCTGATCCCAATAACAACCCAAGGGCATACTAGTTAGTCTATCAGCCCTACTCAGTTCAATCAGAAGGGAAGTGTGATCAGCTCTCATTAGTCAAGATGACCCTCAAAGAAAGGAGGTTGGAATACTTAACATCTGAATGCATGTTAAATGAATGTCTGTGTGAGTGGAATGGGTTGTATAAGCAGTAGTCTTCTCTGTCTGTGCACCAAGACTAGGAAACGTTGGTCAGGGTGACTGATTGGGCCCTCACCTTCTATTCTGTGGCAACAAGACATGGTGTAAAGGAGACCTTACATCATCTTTAGCTAAGTCATACCTAAGTCCCAGGCAGGCATCTGCATGGTCTTTCTCTAATGGGAACCAACCCTTTGTTTGTTGTGTCATCATTCAAAGATACACATCACACAGATTGGATGTCAGAGATGAGTTACTTAGTCAAAACACACAGACTCTGCCTCCAGGGCTTTTATAGAGTTAATAATGAAATGAAACTGCTCGTTGCATCTCAAAGGAAAAAATAAGAATAAGAGGCCCATTCTGGGGTTCGGGGTACATCTCAGTTGCATAAATGCTTGCTTGGCAATTGCAATGTCCTGACTTCAATTCCCAGAACCAAAAAGATAGACCCAGAGAAAGAGACAGTGAGAGAGAGAGAGAGAGAGAGAGAGAGAGAGTCCCATTATTCTTGATAATTGACACCCTCATCAGCCACCATAGTTGTGGTCGACATCTATAACCTCACTCCCCACTCATGACTGGTGTACCTATAGCCAATTGAACTGGTTCTAGCATTTAGGCACAGAGGCCTCCTGAAGACACACCTATCCTGGTCAGATGGAGTCATCTAATGTCCAGATTTGCAATTCCTTCTTAGTTTCACATACTGAATGGGGAAAAATTAGACTGTCAGCCCTGACACATGAGTTGCTAAAGGTCACCCTGTCTAACAACAACCCAGTCAAGCACTTCTCAAAGACATCAGAAAGGAAAAAAAATTCATCAAGCACTGTTAGCCAGAAACCTGACAAAAGCACCTAAAATCCATAACAAAACCCAGCCTGATAGACCATCATAACCTCTGGCTTAGAGTCTCCATTTGTCAGACTCTAAGAAGTCTGATTATCCAGGTCCAACTCAACTTGAACTTCTCCTCACCCTGTCATGACTAGATGGCTAGGACACATTGAGCTCTATCAATTTGGACCTCTGGGAGCTCACTGTCATTATAAAAGTTGGGAGCAAATCTGTGGCTTTCCTGCTAGACAATAGTACAGCATTCTCTGCCTTCAAAATATCCCTCTGTCAATAATTTACCATCTCTGGTGCAACTGGAACTTTGTCTCCTCTTTGCCCTTGTGCCTTATGCCAGGCACAAACTTGTAGCTTGGGAGGACATCTCACCAAACATAAATTCCTGTCACCAAGTCAGTCAGTCTACCTGTCATTAAACCAAACACTTCCCCTGAGAGTAAGATGCCAACGTCAGCCTGAGAGAGATAACCATAATTCTGAAATTCTGAAAATTCTCCTTCTAGAGGTATGAGCCAGGACTCACCTCTGGACATAACCAGTAACCATGATTCAGCTACAACTCAGCCACCTAAATCAGTTTGAGATCCTGATGGTTTGTTAATTACTTCGTAACAGAACCCTCCCAGTAAAAATGATTACTGGCCATTTTAAAATCTCCATGTTTTCAACAATGCATCCATCATGTCATACTTTGTAATTCCTGACCTATATACCCCTTCTGGACTGTTTTAGATTTAAAAGATGTCTTCCTCTGCCTGTAAGTTTCTCCCATAACACCTTTAGAGTAGAAAAATCCTGACACAAAAGTTCAGCTCACTTGGACTCAAGTGCCATAGGGGTTAAGAACTCTCCCACGATTTTCAAGGAGGCTCTGACAACAGTTTTGGTCAAGCTACCAGCACCTTTTCTCTGAGACAGCCTATTTATCTGCTCCTTCAAGCTCCATCTCCATTCTCCAAGCAAACAGCATGAACCATCAAACTGCTAAAACACTTCTCCTTCCTTTAAAGCATGTTCAGCATCTCCAAGCTGACAATGCTGCCAGGAATACCCCTGTATACAGTGCCTCAGTCTTCTGCTACACACAGTCTGCTGATACAGTTGCCTGGACCTGAAGAATGCCTTCTTCTTTGGTTTGCTCCTGGCAACCAGCTCCTCTTCACCTTTAAATAAAAAGACCCCAGTTCTGGACTGGAAAGTCAACTGACTTGGATTCAACATCCCAGAGTTTCAAAAACTTGTTTCACTATTTTCCCAGTTGATTAACTCTACCCAAACTGCTGGCTAAAAAAAAACCACAAAAGCTCTACTGCAATATCTGGAAGAAACTGGATACAAAAGCAACTCCACAAATTTCTTGGAGTTGTTGACTACTATAAAATCTGGATCCTTGAGTTCACAAAGCAATGATGCTTACTTGGCCTGTCAACCCCTGAGAGTGCTCAATGGCTTTCCTGTACAAACCCTTGGATCCAGTCACTAATGACTGCCTCCCCTTTGCCACTATCCTTCTGATAAAAAAAAAAAAGAAATGAAAACTGAAAACTGACAAGCTCACCTTAGACTGATACCTAACGGTTCAAATGTTGTGGTGTACCATCTCCCAGTACCATCACTGCATGGCAATGACTGATAAACAGTTAGCCAAAATGAGCCTAACAGATGCTGAGTACACCCTGTTTATGGGAAGTAGCTCTGTTATAAATGGAATCTGACAGACCAGATGTTCTGTGGTCACCTTCGATGAAGCTATTTTGGCCAAATATATACTTAAAACAATCTGATCCAGAGGCCTAAACCTCTCCAGTGAGCCAAAAGACAGAAATATTAACCCAAGGCAGAAAAATTTCAACTGGTACTCCTGTAAGATCCATCTTAATAAGAGCCAGACTTGCCCCTAACATATATTCTGAAAGTTCAAACCACAGTGCTGGAACCTGTACTCCTGCAGCTAGGTGAGGCTTCCCCATCTGTGTCACTAGCCCTGACCTCCACCTGGCTCACCTGCACCTACTCAGGCTGGCCAAGATAACAAAAGTTTATATGGTGTTGTGTGAAAACTCATCCCTAGATATGGCCTTCATTATTGGCATTGATCATGGGCCTTCATTTGTAGCTGAGATAATTCAAAAGTGGCAGAACTATTAAAGATTAAACAAAAATTACATACAGCACACAGGACATTAAATTCTGAAAGACTTCCCCACAGGAAGAATTCGTAATCAGTTTTGGTTGCCTGGGGGCAGACAGTGAACAGTCCACAGTTCACAGGATTGCTATGGAACAAATGGACCTAAATCATGTCTCCTTCTATAATACCTACAATAAGGGAAACAAACCAGAAACTCCTGGGGGAAATCTTTGAATCTTGTGGATGTTTCTAGGGCCCATCCTAGGACTGCTTGTAGATGGGCCTTGTCTCAAATGACCACATAAAATATGCCTAGCAAAAATTTTCCGGGAAACTAAAAGAGGGGGAAATGTTGCCCAAGATGTCCACCCACCACCCAGTATGCTTCAGTTTGTTAGTTGCTAGATAATAGTTCCAGTTCCAGTTCCTGTTACTTCTGCTTCTTAGAAATGCCTGGTCACTGTAATGAATAGCTGGGTCACTATGATATATGTTGTAAGAATGAATCCCCAATTAACAAGCCATTCTGACTCTGAAGAAGAAAGTACTTCTTGCTTATCCCACATAAGCCCTAGAACACCAGAGATCAAGGCCTGATATTTTGGGAATGATCTCCATCAGTACCTGTTGACATAAATAAATCTGCCTGGAAAGCCTGGGTGTTGTTTTTTGTTTGTTTTATTTTGTTTCTGCTTCCCATTGCAATGTGAACTCCACAGCGCTTTGGTAGTTCCACCCCCACAGATTCTCTCTTGGGCCAGTTCAGCTCCTTCTTTGCAGTTTTCCTCAAATGATCAGTGTTTCCGACTCCTCTAAACTTCTGACATCTCCACTGGCTGTACTTTCAGGTTCACACTCACAGTTTCACATACTTCTTGGCCTCCCAGGGCTTCTTCTGAAATCTGGGTGGAAGCCTCTTTGATACCACAACTCTTGCATTCTCCATGTGCCTAAAGCTGACACTACGATGGTGCCAAAGTTTGCAGACAGCTAGAGAAGTACCTAGGTTTCCTTCTGTCTTGGCTGTAGAGGTCGAGTACTTGAATTCTTAAGAACTCTAAAGTGATGATAGGCCTGCATTTGTAGCAGAGATAATTCAAAAGTTGCAGAACTATTAAAGATTAAACAAAAATTACATACAGCATACAGGCCATACAGGAACAAATTCTGTTGGTTGCAACCATTCTAGGCCTCTGGTGTTCTGGGTTTCTCTTCTCAAAGGAAAGTCACCTTTGCAATTTTGAGGGTGCAAAAATTGGAGTTCTCCATTTTTTATGTCTTCAGGTCATCTTATCTATTGTCTTCTGAAATCAGCTGCTTTTTCTTGCTAGTTTTTTCAGCAATCAGTTTCTCCTCAGTTCCATCTTAATAGACCACAACTATACTGGAGCTTCCTTTCTAGCCAAACTCAAAATGCTTTAAATAATTCTGCTGGGCTTTTTGCTCTTGATTCTTGACCTAAATATGATTAAAAGCTTCCAATTGTAGCCATGTCATCACCTCAACATACAACTGTCTTGAAATTTCTTCTGTAATATTAATTAGTCCACCACCCTTAATCTCAGTCTCAGTCAAAATGCAGACAAGCTTTCTGCCATGACATAACACATATTGTCTGGCATCTAGTAGCTAATGCAGTGGGTCTTCCCAGCAGAAACCTCCTGATCCTGGTCTTTACTGGTATGATTTCTATCAACATTCTGACCTTCTTAAACTCTGACCCTCCCTCATCTCAAGTATAGTATAAGGCTTTCCAGCTATACTTTTTGAGCCAGCATCTCCAAACCTTTCCTAACTGTTTCCTTCACACAAGCTAGCTCCAAATGCCTTTAAATCACATGGCCAAGTGTAGTCCAAGCATGAATCCCACTTTGCTGGTACCAAATTCTATCTTTAGTTGCTTTTCTTATGGCTGAGACAAAATGCTCAACATTCAAGGTTAAAAGAGAAAGGTTTATTTAGCTCACTGTTTATAGAGGTTTCAGTGCATAATCAATTGGTTCCAAAGCAGAGTAGCACAGGATATAGCATCATAGAGGAGAAATAGTTAATCCCAGTGTCACACACTTTAGATCCAGCCACGTCTGGAAAGCTCTACCTAAGAATGCTTGAGGCATTGAAGGCACCTCTAGACACAAGCCATAATAAATGTCATATCTTGGGGAAAGATATACTTCATGATGTATCACTCATTTATATACTGGAACACACAGCTACCAGGTTCATAAACTTGCAAGAGTAATGAATTAAAAATGCAGAATTAAGTCTTTTATTTTGAAAAGAGAGGGAAAAAAGAAGATAGACACCTAATCTGGAAGAGTAGTAAGCACTGCAAAGTGAATACTTGTGAATTTTTGTCTTCATATCTTTTATTTTTTCCATCCCCCATGTGAGCACCTAGAAGTTGTTAACATCTGACTTGTTCTCCGTCTGTCTTTGATCCTGACTTGAGCACCTCTATGTTCCTTCTGGCCATTTGATTGTTTCCTGCCCTTCATGCTGGGTGAGTGTGGGGAGGCAGGTGGCTCACAGATGGGCAGTTTAGAGTTAAAAAAATAAGTAATGGGGAGATATGTATCTGGTGCAGTATTACGATACTAAAGTGAGGATACATATATATATGTATATATATATTTATATACTTACTTTAATGTATATTTATATGTATTATATTTAGTATGTATATATACTATATTTAGTATGTATATATACTATATTTAGTATGTATATATATACTATATGTAGTATATATATATATATATATATATATATATATATGAATGTATGTGCATATGTGTGTCTTTTATACATTAAAAGTCCTTAAGTGCTTGCCCTTTATTTCCTTTGTATTTCATTTGATAAGGGAGCTGTTTACTTTGGACTTTCATGCTCCTGGCTATATCTGCTTTGCCTTTAAATATGTGTAGTAAAGTTTTATGTTAATTGGGTAATATGGCACCTTCCTGGGTCAGGTTTCTCTCTGTTCTTTACCTTTGTCGTTCTAATTATTGGAGTCTAAAAGTGCCTTTAATAAGATTTCTTATTAATTATTTTAATAAATTTCAATGAGATTTTATTTTATACCTTTTTCTTGCTGTGATCCCCTGTCTTTACCAAAACACACAGAAATGTCCATGCTCTTTATGAAAAAGTTAAAAGTTTATTAAAAACTGGGAGCAAGATCCAAATCTGCATTTCTGCACTGTGTGATAATCTGAAAAAAGCAACACAGAGGACCACACAAGGGTCATTTCAGAAACAACTCATGGAGAAAGAAGAAGCAGTGACTAGGAGAGGAGCGCAAGGGCTTCTTGTGGTACTTATGACCCATTTCTTGATGTGATGTTTATATACGTGACTTCATTACACAGTCAATGAACCATACTATAGGTTACACTACCTTCCATAAGAAAGAAGTTCATAAAGAACTTTTCAATAGTGAATACTTTCCTGTTTGAATGAATACATGAAAATAAATGAAATAATAAAGTTGAGGGAGATTCTATGCAGGTACTGATACAATGCTTATTTAAGCACAGTCCAGAATTTTCAGAGTGGAAAGCATCTTGTGAATCATCAAGTCCAGCAGGTGTTGGTTCTGCATGGAGCCCACTCTGCACATTCTGCTGCAGAGGGACAAGGCAAGACCCAGAGAGCAACGTCCCAGCCTAGCTCCTCAGGGGACTCTGATACACAGATTATTTATTATATCTCAGTGAGCCTTACAGGAAACTGAAGTGACTTCACAGAGCCAGCACGTTCTCCAAATGCCACAAAGGCCAGATCATCAGATGCCTAGATGCCCCTCTCAAGAACCCAGACTGGATAATTCCACTACAGAGGAGCATCACCAAGAGCTGCCATCCTTAGTAGGCTGATGAAACATACTTTTTTCTATGATTATGACTTTTTTCATTCTGGAACAAATCATATTTTCTAATACGTTCTGGATTTAGTGCATCCAATGCAGCATTAATACCTTCATTCTGCATTAAATGGTAGCAGTCTGTAGATTCATGGACTGTTAAAACTGGATGGCTACAAGCCTACCTAGTTGGTTTTTGGCTGAAGAAAGCAACACAATAGAGACTAGCAATTTCTGACTAGTTTCTAAAACTCAATTCTCCATTTCAATAGACTAGATTTCTTTTTAGACTAGATTATTGTGTGGTGAGATGAATTACTTTACAATACATATTATCCTTAGTTTTTTGCTTGCTTCTTTCCCCTGTAATTCAGCTTATTGTGGTTTTTGTGAGTGGTTCTGTTCAAATTAACTATTGCTGAACAACAGTGAGATGGCAAGTTTTTAGAAAAAAAAAGGAAATAAAGCTCCATAGAAGAGGACAGGCTTTTCTGGGGTTACTATCTCAAAGGGACTGTTGGCAAGCACATATCAGAGTTGCAACATTCTTACAAGTAGAGGAGTTTATATGGGCTTTTAAGGAAAAGTCTTACAAACTTGAGTCTTGAGTCAGGGTTGCTTTGTAAGTTTTGACAGCTGGGCTGTTGTCCTCCCTGTGTTTATCTGCAAAGTATCAACATTTTAATGATGGCCTGAAATCTTGGTCCATTCACAAAGGCCCTTAGAACTTGGGGCTTGGAGCAGTTATCCTTTAATTGTGACAGGGATTTTCTAATTCCCTCACAAGTGATAAATGACAACAAAAAAAAATCTTCAGTGGAGTTAATTCAGAGTGCTTCTTCTTTGTATGTGCGTAATTCAAAGTAAATTATAGGGAAATGCAAGGTTTTCTTTAAATTTAACAATCGCAGATAGGCAATTGTGAGGAAGATAATCATCACAGAAGCCAAAACAATGTGATTCTTCCACAAACCCCAAGGAGAGGGGTCAATGCCCTGCAGCGTCAAGTATTCTGTGCCAGAACATCTGAAATTAAACACAAAAATAACATAATTAATTCCTAGATTCTGCTATATTTTACTCACTCACTGTATTCATTATTCTTAGAAAGCAGCCATCAGACTAATGAAATCTTCAATAGTTTTCCCTTCCTATATCATAGCTAATAGGCATTGAAATGCTTGTAATTTTGCAAGCTACTATGCTAAGCAGCTTACACTTCATAGCTCACTTAAGTGCTAAAACTGTCTAAAAGCATAGGGACACAGTACATATTTTTTTTAAATTTTAGAAACAAACAAAAAAGAATAAAAGTCATTATACAGAATTTCAAAATAAAATAATAGGAACTTAACCCTGGTTAATATATTGCATATTGATATCTTCAAAGTGGTCATACAGATTCCAAGATATAGGCATGAAAAAACTGATCAAACAACAAAACAAAGAAAGCACAAACTGCTCTTTTTGATGAACCAACAGAGATCATTTAAAAGAGAAGGAGGGATAGGCTAAGGAATCTGGCCAAGCTTATAAAGTCACACTATGGACTAACTTTTTAATTTGCTCAAATAATTCATTACACTCTCTTCAAAGGAAATATTGATTTTATATTATTTTTTTACTTGTAGTGAGAAAAGTCCGATCTTTAACCATTCACTCCTAATCTTAAGATGCTTGAGTCTTATAATTCTGCTCAAACACAACACAAGATGAGTCCTAAATCAGGAATAGAGGGGAACAAGGGCTTCAGGTAAGAGTGACGCTCTGTCAGCTCTGGGGCCAAGATGCAGTGAGCCTGGCAGGTGCTCAGCTACAGCACCCTACCAACAGGCCCAGGGAACAGGCACAAACCCGAGGTAGCAGCTGGCATGGAGCAGGATGGCCTGGTTCTGCCGGAGAGCTGAAAGCACCTGCTACTAGAAGTGTCTAGTGGGATCTGAATTATTTCCTGTTATGATTCCTGTGCATTTCTTGGAACTTAGCTGTTCCAAAAACAGCCATGCCCTCTCTTTACTGTCAGAGTAGCATCCTCCTTCATCCTGTGAGGATGAGCCTCAAATAAGTGTGAAGTCTGTGGAGACACCTTATCTGTTGCAATTTTTCATATCCATACCCTAGTATGCAATCATTTTTTGTAACATATGCCTTTATAACAAAAAGGGGTAGCAAAGGCAAAGAAATATTCTCTTCATATAGTATATTTCTGTCAGTAATTCAAAATAGAAACTTATCTTATTAATAATTATTTCCACACTATCTGAATGTCCAGGAGAGACTGAAGATAGCAGCAATCTCTTTTCTTTCATTCATGTATCAAAATCAGAAGATTAAATCGATAACAAAAGGAAATTATTAAAAATTGAAGGCAAAATTCTCTAATTTCATAAATGCTGCATTTTTATTAAGGGCATTATGCACAAATGAGAATTCCTTCTCAATCTACTTAAATTTGAATTCTTTTATCAGAGGACACATCCTATGCATGTAGAGCAGCCTTGATTTCAAGATGCTTCTCAAAGGTAAGAGGCAGAGAGAAGTGTTAGGATCCTAGTGGGGCTGCATTCACCCCCCCTTATGCAATTCCACCCCTCTATTTCTTACTGCTGTGCACTTGCTGAGCTCAGAATCACCATATAATCCATAATTCAAAAATCGCAAGCCATTGCTAGACTACCAAAGCATCCCATTGCAAACTCAAATGTTGTGAAAAATGTGAACTCAATTCCACAATCAAAACTTTGAAAAGATTATTTAACAGGCTTAAAACAAAGTTTTCTCTAGACTACATAAAATTTTGCATGTAGTACAAGTAAAGAAAGTTGAGGGTATTAAATCCTACAGCATCTGGTCCTCAATTGTTAGTGAAAAATGACTTATTTTATAGGTTGGAAAATTCATTTTCACAAAGGTATGTCCACTTGATTTGATACCACATATAAGCCTAGGGTTTTCCTGCATCACACCTTACTACTTTGTAGTAAGCAAACCTGTTAAGACACTAAACACAAACTTACATTACAAAGGCACAGTCTGATACATCAAGTCCTTCACAGAAATATTGTCCCCAAAATTCATTATGCTGCAATGCCTATAAAACAAGGAGGGAAAGACAAAGCAAGATAAATAGTTTTAAATTTTTAACAGTTTCCAAAGAATTTTCATGATTGTGTTCTCAAGCCTTATTTGTATTGTTTTTTCTAAAACCATAAGAAGTTTGCATCCTAGTCTCTGTCACATCAAAGCAAGAAAAGTTATTTTCTCTAAGGGCCAGGAGCCATAGAGTTGTGTGGAGTATGCCATAGGCCTCTTCTTCTTCTCTCTCCAATGTGATGATACCCAAAACACTAAAATAAAAATCATCCATTGGGACCTGAAGAATACTATTGATTTATGGACATAGGTTTTTCTTGTTTATTTACATCGCAAATTTATTATTGGATATTTGTTTGTCTTTAGTGCTGAGACTGAATCCAGGGACTTCTATATTCTACGTGCACACTACCACTTAAGGGCTGGCGATGTTACTTGGTGGTACAGCACTTTCCTAGATGCATAAGACTCTGGGTTGAAACCTCAGACTGAAAAAAGTAAAAGCGGTACTTAAAATAATGTAGTTAGAAATTCAGTTACGCTATACTCAGACACAGGCACTTTTCTCTGGTGTTCATTAGCTTACTAAAGCCAACATGTCTATGAATATTAGATGGGGTTTGGTCTTCTAAATTCCTGTTGATATGTTATGTATTGTTTCTTATCCTCTCATCTATTTGCTTATTAAAATGAAATATAATAATGTTTTTTTAAATCAATCAGTGTCTCCCCTTATTATGAGATTTCTCCCCTTCTCAATTCCATTTCATCTCCTTCAAACAACTGGGTGATTGGATAAAACCTACATGACTCCCTGACCTTCAGCTAACCAAGGCTAATAGAAAATTCTTATCTAATGGCCCTGATGTAAAATTCTGGAATGAGATGTGACACAACACATGACCCCCAAAAGGAGATAGGCTTTATTTTGTTCACTGCTTGGGAACTTAGTCACAATGACAGAAGGGTACAACTTACTGTAAAGCCATAGTAAGGAATGCTGAAATACTGAATCCAGGAGAGCCAAGGAACCATGGCTTCAAAGTACAGTGACAAACCCAAAAAAACCTACCAAAAGCAGAAACCACATAAAATTAGTGATTTCATGAGGCATCTTACAAAGATCATCTTCAAGAACCCGACACATATTAATATATTTCTACTAGTGCAAACACTATTTTGGAATACCTTATACTCACTATAAACACTTAGCTTTTTTTTCACATGTGTACATCTCTGTATAGCTATGTTAGCTTTACAGCAATGTGACAAATCCCAGTGAGAAACACATTAGGAGGAAAGTTGAATTTTGTCTCCCAGTTTCAGAGCTATCAGTCTATGGACACTTGGCTTGGTTGCCTCTGGACCAGTGGGCAGACAGAACACCATGGGAGAAGTGATGGGAGAGAAAAGCTGCTCAACTTATATCAGTCAGGAAGCAGAGAGTGAGAGATTGCACTGGCAGGCTTTTCTTATCTTTTTGTTCTATGTGCGCCCTCACTGTACTGGATGGTGCTGCCCACATTCAGAGAATGTTACTGTTCCCTGGGCTAATAGTCTCTAGAAACATTCTCACTGATGCAGTGAGGTGTGCTTTCCAAATTCCTCAGATATTTTTCAATCCAATCATGTTGAAAAGCAAAATTAGCCATCATAATTGTTAATGTGTTCATGGTATGAAAGAAAGATCAATATAACATCACCTGTATTATATACTCTACTTATTTGGAAGATCTTTTATTGTCAATTCTATGTCTCCAACTTTCTCTGTAATTGCACACAATGGGAGATTAAGAAGTTATCCTTCAGAATCCAAAGGGGCTGTATCCTGGACCCCCTCATAGAGATAAACTCTACAGTTGATCAAGGCCTTTATCTCAAAATAGCATAATATTTGCATGCAAACTATGTAAATCCTTTGAACCTTTCAGGTAAACATCCTGAATATTTTCAGTCATCTTTTTTGACATCTAATACAATGTAAACATTATAGAAACAGCATATTGTGCATAGAGAAATAATGAGCAGAAATGAAGACCAGTTTATTACTGAAGCAATTTTTATTGTATATATTTTCAGTTGATTTTTCAGATGCAGAGCCTATGAACACAATGTGACAACCCTACTGACTATTCAAATTATAACAACACCATCTCAAACCTGGCAACCTAGGTCCAGAGCAGAACAATCTTGAGCATATCATTATCCTTTCAACTTTTAATCAACAATTATACTTACAGCAGTTATTTACAGGGGTTTCCTTCTATATCCCCAGGGTTACCACTAATTTGAGATTTAGGATTCACGCTTCACAAAACCCAAAACCTGGAACCAATAAGCAGTAAAATGTGGAGAAACAAAAGAGGAAACATAGCCAATATGTTCCATTTAAAAATCATGAAAAACAGTACTACACTGGAGATTGCAGGAAAGACTGCTGGAGAAGGACAGACAGCTCTGATGTTCCCATGAAACTTGTCTTGGTTGAGACATGCAAAACAATGGTTATGTATGGTTATGTGGGTCTGCATAAAATTAGAGTTTATCTAATCAAGCATTTAATGCATGTTATGGTTAAGAGCTGAAATGTCCCTCCAAAATCTCCTGTGGTCAGGCTGATGTTTTGAGAAGGTGACTCAATCACTGGGGGACTATACTCATCAGTGTATTCATCCACCAATATGGTCATAACCGAACACACTTTTAGGAGTTGGGGCTTGTTTGCCTGATACAGTCACCAGGGGCATGGCCTCTATGGGTGTATTCTCGTCTCTGGTTTCTGCAGCCATGGTGTGAGCAGCTTTTCTCCTGCAAACCTTTTCACTATGTCATTTCTGCCTTGGAACCAGCCAATCGGGGATGAAACCATGAGCCAAAATAAAACTATTTCTATGTATGTTACAAGTGTTGGTATTTTGTCCCAGTAACAGGAAAGTGACTTATTTAATATGTAATATATGATCTTCAAATAAACTATGATTCTCTGGCTGTTTTCTAAAAATCCTGTATAGAAACTTTTACATAATAACCAGGCAAAGCATAAAACAAATTTGTAAAAAATTTAATTTTCTAAAGACATTTTCTTTAGTGCATGACAGTGTAGAAAATACAAACAAGGCTTGTCACTTTCTCAATCAAATCTACACTGGTATTGTCCAATTCAGAAATGGAAGAACTAAAATTTGGCAAAAGTTTGTGCTGACTATGTACCATTGAGGGACATCTACTTCTAATGTAGCAGCAAGCACCAATATTTTAATGGGCTACGCATTCTTATTTATTCAATCTGATAGGGGGACAATATATAGTAACTGGTTTTGGTGATCCTTTGATTCATTTGTGATTAAAAATTTTAAGGGCTGGTAAGTTTGGGGCTAAGTAATCACTAAGCAAAAAATTATAAGCAGATATATTTCAATATGAAATTGAAAGAATCCAAGTGTGGGGACACATGTCTATAAGCCAAGCATTGAGTTCCTACCTGGGAATCTCAGTTACAGTGATGTTACAACTTGTGTCTACATATTCCCCCACAGCTTCATGCATTCAGGTTTGATGTTTTCTGAGGCAGCTGGATCTAGGGTATGACATATCAACTAAGGGTGTGACACTGGGATTGAGGGTTGTGGTACTGTATTAGCCTACTAATTGTTTTATCATGGTTTTTGGTGTGGGTGATAGGAAGCCTCACACTGTGTGTGGGTGATACCATCCAAAAGGATTATACCCTGGATAGAGTGAAAGGTAAAACGAGATTTGCTGCTTGGTGCCTCGTGTCTTCTCTACTCAGAAATGTCTCTCCTCTGCAATGCCCCTCTGCCATCCCTATGTCCCTTGGAGCCAGCCAACTATGGATTGAAACTTCCACAAACTGTGAGCTCAATAAAACCTCTCCTCTAAAATTGGGTGTTGGGTATTTTGTCTTAGCAATGAGAAAAAATAGCTAAGTCAATTTGCTATGTTCCATAGGAACAAGGAGAAAAGGTAGTACATTTTCTAATTTAACTATATTTCAGTCCATCGTTTCCTGAGCACATCAGAGTCCCATGGACAGAAAACTCAAAATAGGTTTTACAGGACAGGTGAATGTGCAGGAAAGAGAAAGACAATTCTCTTTCATAGTAGCACCGTTCATACTCACCATCGTGAATTGAAAATAGATGTTCAAAATACGGGTTTCTAAGGAGACCATACTCTGACCTGCTGCTATGGCCAGTGCAATGGAACTGACTGAACAAGACATTAGCATAAGAGTAAACAGTGTGATGAAGAAAGGCTCAGCTGCTGGTTTTGAACCTTGGAAAGAACAGAAGGGGTTAGTTCAGCAACCTAGGTCAGCATGTATTTGGGATTATTTATTAGGCAATTAACACTATAATACTCTGAGAAAATAATTTTAGAACATAAAGAATGCCCCCACTAAGCAACTATCCTGAGCTAGCAATTTTACTGTCAACTCCACATAACTGCGTACAGTCATCACACAGTTTTCTTTTTAACAATGAGAGTAAGAGCACATTCCTGCATAATACCATGGCTCTTCTGTGTGTGATTATGAAAAATTTCTGAGATCCCGAGACAGAGAGCTCCAGGTAATACAGTCTATCAGAACTCTACTGCCTTCCCCTCTCACAGGAAACTCAGCAGCAGCCAATCATTTGTCCACACATTTCCACAGCACTCGGTATTCACTGCACTGGTGAGACGCATGGGGTCAGCACTCCATGACCACCCAGGGGCTTTAATACCTGGGGAGAGGGAGAGGCTTCCATAACCTAAGGTCCCCTTGTCAAGGCACTGGAAAACTCTCCCATATAGGAGAGTTTTATTCAGTTTCATAAACTACTTTGAAATGATGATGAGGGAGCATGATGAGTCATATAGGTAAAGATTGGGGAACATATGGAGAACCCTGATCAGGAGTCTGGAGCCTGGATTCCATGCTTAAATCTTTTTTCCCAGTGCTACGGAGTAAACAGAAGGCCTTGCACAAACTGCACAAGTGCTCAACCACTGAGCTGTCTCCCAGGCTCTCCTTTATGACACAGCTCTCCATTGTACAATGAAAGTTTAAGGTCTATTACTGTTGATATACTGTAGTATGTGTTAGAAATAGAATTTCTGGTTTGCATAAATTTGTCAGTGAGTTATAGATGAAGTGTGACCATAAAATGAATCTGTCTGCATCCATCGAAGAAGCATTTATATTAAGTCAATAAACAACAAAGTCATCATGATTCTCTCATTTGAGAATGGCAAGAGGGAGAATATGTATCTTTTACCTCTATGCGTATGTATCTATAGGTAGCAGCCCTATTTCTTAGCTATTTATATTTTACTTCTGTATAGATATGTATGTAGAGAGATATAAGGAAAATATTAATATCCCAGATCTTCTAGCATTGTTCCCAGCATAGAGTTACAATTTATTGCATATTTGCATATGATATACAATATCTTTCCCTAAAAGGTAGCATATTAATACCTTTAAAGTTCAATTAAAGGAAGTTTTGAGAAAAATGTCCACATTGCACCACTACTTTAGAATGTACAGTAGATTCATGCCTCCCTAGTTCATGACTTGGTTGATAAAACTGGAAAAGTGCTTGCAGAGAGAACTTGCTTTACCTCAGATCCAAGACTAAAGACAACCTCTTTTTTTTGGTACTTACCAATCACAAAGTATAGAGTACAAGTAAATATAATACTTGGCAAGAACCTCATGGGTAGCAACTCAGATAACAGTTTTCCAAACAAATAGGATGACAATTCATAGTATCCACTGATATACTCATTCCTATAGAAAAACAAACACACAAACACATATGCATCATGCATCCTAGACTAGTTTCAGAGGGCAGAGACACTTGCTGCACAGACTTTTGTAGCTAACAGTAACCAAATACTCCAGTGTCCCACATGCTCCAGGTTGCCCATCACCCACACTTCAGTCTCTGAGGTGAGCACCCTTGGATAACAACCTAAAGAGGCTCTCACGGTGACCTCTCCCTAAAAACTCCCTCCTGCTGCTGCCCACATTGGCACAGAACCCACACCAGATGCACAGATTCTTCTCTCTTTATTCTTGCCAGAGACTGCAGAAAGTCCTAACCTGGAAATTCCTCTAATACTGATTATCTCTAAAGAGAAGTGTTTTAGGGGCTAATCTCAGTGACCACTGGACTTTTCTTCTTTCCAGTTCTGAATTTGAAGAAGGTAAGATAACTCAGCAGGATCTCCAATAGCTGTAGGCCATTAAATTCTTTTTACTGCTTCAAATTTCATATTAAAGAAAAAACCTTCTGATAGCACTTCTAATATATAACCTTGTGAACTACTACACCCCAATCTTCCCATTTTGACAATATCTTGCCATAATCCCCAACTCTTATTCCCGTGTTTATTGCTATCTATTCTGATGACTCCTTTCTTCGGATGCAAATACTGCACAGGTGAATATCTTCCATCCTTGAGGAATATGAAAATCAAAACCAACCTATCATCAATATAAAGCTATGCTTCCCACCCCTCCATCCAATGAGGCGTAAGTTGATCACTTTCTTTGACAATTTTATATCTCACCTCCACTTTGAGGTTTAATTTACCATTTAATGTCCGCCAGGCTTCTCAAACTTTTCTTGCCTTTGTCATGACCAATTATTTGCTAACGTGAAAAGATTCTATTAATTCCATTTCATGCTGCTTTCTCTGCACTAATGAGGTTTGCTAATCATACCCTTAACCTTAAACTCCTTTCTTTTGGTAGCAGGTCTCAGACACTCTTAATTTTCCTTGCCATACATGACTGCTTTTTGTCAATTAATATTTGTAATCTCTATCTGTACTTCAAAAGCTCACAGCGTGCACAATAGTCTATGCAATTTTTATTTTTCAATTTAAAAACAAAAAAGAGGAAAATAGTGGTGAATCCTAGAACTCAATCCTTGGTCAAATTCTGGATGTGATCAATTATACCAACAGCCACTGATACTCCTTGGAGCAGGGACTTACATAAAAATCTTCCTCTCAACCATGAAGATATCCATGGCTGACACACTGCTGAAACACTGGTAGACCATCAGGAAGAACAGCACACCAGCTCTGCAGTGACAAAATCAGCATTGCAGTGAGTTCAACATTTGTAAGTCAATCTTCTACACACAGAACACTTTCAACAGATGGTATAACACTAAACAGATTTTTAAAATAAAATAACAAAGGTAGACTTGTTTTGGTTAAATGAGAATGGGAAGCATTACTTTGTGAAGTCTCCCCCCAATATCTGTTTCCATGTGGGTCCTACGAGAGCCCATATTACAGCACATTTTGAAATTAGTGGTCTTAGGCTTCTGTTTACTAAATTGTGCTCTGCTAAATCCACATGTTGAATCTGACACATCAATGTTACTGTTTTTGGGGGACACATCCTTTGAGACAGTGGCAGTGAACCAACCTATGGAAGATGTGCCACACCAGGCACACAGAGCCCTGTCTGTGATGGTATCATGAGTTGGTTGTTCTGAATTAAGACCCCAGTATTCAGGTTAAATTGGAATGTTGGCATCTTGTAAAAAATGGGCTCTGGTTTGCAGTTTGGGCATTCGTTCTCTAAAAGGTTCACCATCACTGCTTTGAGAGATACTAAGGTAGGCACAATTCATCAGAGAGGAGTCTTCCAGATATAGCTTATGTCTTTAAGAGAGAAGAAACAACCTAAAGGTCTCTGTCATGGGAGGGGACAAGGAGAAGGTGGTCATCTGACAGCCAGGATGGGGCCCAAACAGGAGACCAGCTCTGCTGGATTGCAAGTCTGACCACAGATTCCTGGCTCCAGAAATAAGGAAAATTAACTCTGTGGTTTAAGGAACCAAATGTATGAAATATTTTCATAGTATCCTTGCCTGAAATATAGGTCATAAAAATGCTGTCACCTTCAATTTAACTAACAAAAATGCCAAGTATCATTCCTAAATTATGAACAGAGAAATGGAAGCTAAATAAAGTCTCAAAGGTTTAAACATTCATTTAGTTGCTTTAGTTTTAAACCTCATAAAAATAAAGTAAAGGATAAAGAAGGAAAATGAAAGACAGAAGAAAGAATTTCTAATGATGAAGTATTGCTAGTCATTTCTGAAGAACACTTTAAGAATCTGGCTTCAGAGATGATGACAAGACAATTTTTCTAATGAAAACATATGATCTCTAATTATCTTGAACTTATTAGACAAAGCACATTCATACACCACCTTACACAAATTCAGGTAACACAAATTCTTACAAAAATAGCAATAAACATACGTATAAATAATGAGCAAAATAAGGTAATGCTCAATTTCTCCAAAAAAAAAAAAGCTACACAGAAATAGCTAAAACCTTTCTTACTCTCTGTGAATTTTTATACTAAGATTTTAATGGTTAGATTCTTCCCTAATCTTTAAAATTCTCGTTGATGGCAGAATTCTCTATAGGTTTCCAAATGTTCCCTGCTGTTTATAGACAAGGTTCACAGCCCCTTGATCTTGCGACATAGAATGTTCTAAATTAATGTACCTTGTGCACCTACACAGGGTGCAAAACAAGTGCTAGCAGATTTAGAAACAACTTAGAGATCTCAGGATCCAGGGAAGATAAAAAATAGTGTAATTCTGAAAATAGCTGTAACAGTCATCTTACTAGAGTGTGATGATCCATGATTCTACAGAAAGAAAACTTATTTCATCTGAACCAAGAATTGACCTTTATGCTTTCTCTTTCATCCTAAAACAACTTTTGCCAGGCATAAAAGTCGATTCAACATAAGCCTCCTTAACTTTCCTCAATAGCAGAGTAGGGATGAAAGCATCCATTGCTCTGCCCATGAGGTGGTATCTTGAAGATAGTGGTTGATGAGTTTAGAGTCTATGACCTGGGGAAGAGCAGCTCTCCATACATGAAATACGAAGAGCACCCTGTGGTCTGGGATGGTCCTGAGCACCTATACTCAAACAAGACACAGCCATTAAAATTCTCATCATGTAACTAGATTTTCATGGGAAAATTATGAATGGTAACAGGCTGGGATCATGACACTAATAGAAAGTTACCCACATAACAATAAAAAAATGAAAACTGAATTCTACCCACTTATGCTACTATTCAATGTCAAATAAAGCAAATCAAACAAATATATTCACAGGAAAACAAAAATTAAATAAAGCTACATCAAACTTAAAGATATTTATGCATAAAAAGTGCTATTAACAGATTGAAAAGACAATTCACACAGTGGGAGAAAATGTATATTAAGTCATACATTTAATGAGGATCAACCCCACGACTATAAAAACAACAATGTAATAACAATCTCAAACAATCCAATTTTAAAGTGGGTAATGGAATTGAATAGAGCTTGCTCCAAAGGTACAGTGAATTTATTATTCAAATAAGTGAAAACTATCAAGTGTTGGTGATGATGTAGAGAAACTGGAACTCTTGTGAACTTCTGTTAAAAGTGCAATACGGTATATATAGATACTGTAGAAGACAGTAGGGCAGTTCCTCAAAACATTCACATAACTAACATGTGATCCAGTAATTTTACTTCAGGGCATCTACTGCAAAGAACTGAAAGCATAGTTGTACACATGCACTGTTCACAATAGTCAAAAAATAGATGGAAAGTAAATTTTCTTCCATAAATGAAAGGATAAATTATATTCTGTGTATATCTCTGTGTTTATATATTTAGAAGAGATGATTATTCAGCCTTCTTAACTAAATTGTGACACATTCTACAAACTCAGTAAGCCCTGAGAACATTATGTTAAGGGAAACAAATTAGTGACCAAGAGAACAAAACTTGTAACTTCGTATATATGAAGATCATAGAGTAGTTAAATTCAGAGACAGAAAGAAAAACAGGGTTAGTCAGGTATTGGAAGGTTGGCTATGAGTTGTTTCTTAATGAGTATGGATATTCCATTCCAAAATATGAAAAACAACTTTGGGGTAGCACAATAGGAATGTGGTTGGTATGACTGAGCTGTACACTCACAAAAGGTTGGGCAAATTTTTTTATCATGTGGAGTTTACTCCTACTTACACACTTAGATGTTTAAGAAAGAAAATTAGCTCTTTCTTTTAGTTTTCAATTCACCTTACCACATAAAACAGTAACATTTATCTTGTGTTTATTATAAATACAAATTCTTGTTCGATTTTTTAACTTTGAACAAAGCAACAGAATTACTTCAAACTTTAGACCCACATTTCCTTACCTATTCTGCACTTTAGTATACTTATAGCAGCACTGTTTACTATAGCCAAAAAGTAGATATAATAAAAATTTTCCTCAATAAGTAAATGGATAAATAAAATTTAGGATGTATATTATAATAGACAGCTACTCAGCCTTGTAAAATAAAGAAATTGTGACATACTGGGATGAACCCTGAAGAAATGATGCAGTGGAAACAGCAAATACTTAGGATTTCAAAAATACTTAGGATTTCAAATACTTAGGATTTCAAATACTTAGGATTTCAAAAATACTTAGGATTTCAAATACTTAGGATTTCAAAAATATTAATGTCCTAGAGTAGTTTTTAATGGACATGGAGATTCCATCTCATAAGATAAAAAACACTGCTGGAGACAATGATAATTTTTACACAACAAGAACGTATTTGATATGATTGAGCTCTACACTTAAAAGAGTAAAAAGGGCAAATTTTACCTCTCTCTATATAAGTCCTTATATAAGAAAGAAAGTTAACTCATTCAGTATTTAAATTATGCTATCCCATAATCAAATAGTGATGTCATGCACTTATTATGAATTCAAACTTTATAAAACAACTGAAATTCTGCAAAATCTGTATATGAATTTACTTACCTATTCTGTATCTCAGTACAACCATTCCTTAGCCAACGGAAAATGGCATTTATAACCAGCCCTAGTATGATTGTGCCAATTACCTTTTCAAAAGGGAAAATGGAAAAAGAAAGGAAAGAGCTTCAATTAGGGAGAAAATATTTTGCATATCATTTATATTAACATAAGGAATATGGAATGATAATCAAATCTCTCCATTTAGATTAATACTTCACAGGATTTGGCCAGAATCCCTGGAAAATTAAAACTACTTTACAAATTAAAACAAAGATTAAGATTTTTTTGTTTAGGAACTGGAAGGATACCAAAGGAGACTACTAGGAAAGCTAAGATCCCTCCTTGTGACCACCAGACACTGCTGATTCGGTGCCCAGTTCAGGTGTCGGATCCATGACTGCCACATGGGGAGAAGAGCCATGCAGACACTTGAAGAAAGCATTGTGGAAACACAGTCCATGTGGCTAGAGTTTTACCTAAAGTGAACTCCAAACTTGTAAGTCAGTGAACATGCACACTTTTATACTTCAAAATGGTCAAATGATACAGTGAAATCTTTTTTCTTACAATGGGAAATACATAAAATATATAGCTAAGCAGTAGAAAGCTTGCCTAGCATATGAAAGACCCTGGTTTTCATCCCCAGTACCAGAAAAGAAATAAATAATATCATTTTAAGAGGGTTCAAAGATAGTCAGTTTTAAGTGTCCACTGACCACCAGATTCTCTCCAGGGTAGAGGATCCAAACACCTGGAGAGCACTGACTCTTTGAAAGGTGTGACTCAGGGAAGGTGCTGAAGTTCAGTGATCAGCAGAGACTTGAAAAATAGTATCAGTGGCCATAGAATGGAGTAAGAAATGCAGAATTAATGACTTTTGTGTTATAAGGGCTAAGAACAATAAAAAACCTTAAGGACTGATAATAACCACAAGTCCAGTCAAAAGGAGAAAACATTTCTCATCTTAGTTAAGGGAGAAAACTGCTCAGTGAACAGTTTTATTAGGTCTGATTACTACCTGAGTATGAAATGCACATATTTTCATGGATCTGTATATTCCCAAACATTAAACTCTCTAACTAAGGAAGATAAATTTTATGAAACAGAAGTGTGGCACATAAGCACTTCCCTTATACAGCGGATAGCATAAACCACTCTGATGTGAACTCCGTGACACAGGTTCCAACATCCCCTGACTTCAGCTGCAAGACAGCCCTCTTGTTCTCATCCCCTTCTCTCCCTCACCTTTCTCTATCACTTTTCTGTGTATGTTTTTGTTTTTCCGTGTAGACTTTTCTGCCATCTAACATATGTTATATTTTTGTTGTTGTTTCATTCTTTTTCTTTCTTTGAGATAGAGTCTCTCCGTGGATCCCAGGCTGGTCTAGAATTCAAGAAAATGCTCCTGCCTGAGCCTTCTGATTGCTGAGATTACAGGAGTGTGCCACTAAATGTAGTCATTTTATTCAATTATTCCCTCTGCTTCATATGAAATAAGGTCCATAAGAAAAAAAGTGTTCTATTTTTATTTAGACCAATATTACAATTCCAAAACTCAATCCCTAATCTTTTATTGACCTTATGGAAGAAAACCGTGCATGAAAGTGGATAGTACTAGAAAACCCTAAAAACAACTGACACTGTTTTTATTTTCCGTTTTTGAAAAAATAAAAATTCTATTCAAAGTATCTATTATGGTTTGTATAAATCAAAACATTCTAGAGATCCATAGTCCTAAAAAGCATAAGTAAAACTTTTTGTAATAAAAATTTAATTGTTTTACTTGTTCCTTTGACAGTTTTTATATTCCAAATGGAGTGGGGATGGCAAAAAAATTGAAGGGTGGGCAGAAGATAAACATAGTCCTGAAGTAGAGGAGAGTGGAACTAAACTGCTCTCACATGATTTTTTTCAAGGCATAGTTAAACAGTCCATCAGATTACCTGAACTACAGAAGATTTGGGATCAGCCAGGAAGCTTCTGTATGAACGCCAGATAATCCATCTGAGCTGATGCCAGAAGGAGGTGGCATAGGTGATCTTGGCGGCTAAATGTGTTTTCTTCTGAATACTTAACAATTTATGTAATTCAGCTTCTGTACTTTTGTGGAAGTCAGATTCAGCATAATCCATAAACAATTGTTGTATGGTTGACTTATCTCTCTTGAAAGGTACTTCAGTGAAGCTGACTTTAGAATACAAGTGGATAAAGAAGTGAAACATTAAGAAGAACCAATCTAACATTTTTTGTGAATATCAGCTAAATTGAAAGCTTGAGTACACACACAAAAATTACTAGCTTTATCATTGCTTTACTCATTAGAAAGTTTCAGTTAACTGACCTAACTACTGTTACAATCTTATGGACATAGAAAACTTACTGAACTTTTTCTAAAACTTGGACATTAATTATTAAAGCATCTTTTATCATAGAGAGATATTAATTTTTTGTATCAGAAATAGAACTCAGGACCTCATGCTTGCTAAGCAGGTAGTGTGCCACTAAGCTATATTCCTGACCCTAGTGATATAAATCTTAATATGGACATCTGAGTTTTCTTTTCTGTTATGAGCAAATAGATAAACTGCCAATTTTCTCATTTTGAAAAAATTGCACAGAAAAATATGTTTTAATGGAAATTACCCTTTTGATTGGCAATATCATAAGAATCTTCATTTATAAATTAAATAAGAAACAACCTCAAGACTTATGGAACAATGTCTGTAACTGGTATCAGAATCCTATGATGATATGAATTCACAAAGTCTTGTTTTAATGAGCTATCACTTTGCTAAACTTCAGTCAACTCAGCGAAAAATGTCAATATATGAGATTCACGTACTTTCCCAGTCTTCTTCCTTTCCACCTGGTATGAAAGCTTCAGGGATTCCATTCATCACATCCAGGAAGAAATCTATGGGATTATAGGACTTATGGTGGTACCCTGTGAATGAAAGGAACCCAGGTACACAAACCTGACACTCAGAAAATAGTGTGGATTCACTTTCAAGGATAGAAGAGATAAGGCTAGGAAAGATAAAAACTAGCAATTCCTTCCTCCTTTTACACTCTGTTCTCCCAAATAATTTATCCCCTTCTTGTATGTATCCAAATCAAAAAATATTTCAACAATTGTCTATTTCCAAGTAAAAAAGCCCCATACAGTCTATTGTAAATCAAATATTTATTTAAAAAATACACATATAATAAAATATGCATGTATAATATACATGTATAAATATTTTTCAATTACAAATTCAATATTTATTGTATGTTTGTAACAGATATACATTTATTACATACACACACACACATTATCTCATTCTTTGATTCTTGATAGCACCTTATAGTAGTCCTTACCTGTCATAAATTTTTAGCACCAAAGTGCTAAAAAGGTACTCAGGTGCTTATCAGCATTTCTCTCTAAACCTTAAACTGGGTTCAATACACAATAATTAAATTTCTACTTAGATTTTGATCTATGTTTCTTTAGAGAATGCTAGAGTAGAAGTACATGTGCTAGGAATGAGTGCTTTTCCATCTAATAAATGCAGAGGTCCAAATTATCATCTGTCCTTCTGCCATAACTGTAAACAGAGAACAAATCCCCAGGCAAGAATTATCAAAAGAACATGATCAGCACAGCACCCCTGAACCCCAACTTCTTGTGGCGCTATCATCTGAATGTGGCCTCAAATTTGACATATAACTTCATCTCCTCTGGACTTCCCAGATTCAAACTTGCTTATAGTGAGAATCACTGATCTTGTGGTGCATCATGCCCTCATTGCATCAGCTATTCCAAAGGTACCCAGGTCCTAGCCATTCCCAGGTACTGAGGCTGTGTGCGGAGTCAAACATTACCATAGCTGGACAGTACATAGGGACACTGGTGGGATTCCCTGATGAGAATGAAAAGCCAGTGGAATGTACATAACTATTCCTAAGGATCTTTCTTGGTCTGTTTTAATTAGTGCCCTAGCACAGTGTGTGTGGGAGGAGGAGGTGAAATTGGTAGTGCTACAATCCTAATATTGTCCACTGCTCTATAAGGAAACCCTAATAAACTCATTACTTGCCAAGTTGGACTTGCCTGACTTGTTCTTTGTTCTGTTGGTTCCCTATCAGCTCAGAGCCAGATGTTTTTTCTCTTCAGGAAATTTTTGCAATGCTTGATTATTTTAAATAACAGAGATGAATAAGAACTTAAGGAGAATGGCTAATGAATATTTATAACTGTATTTGGGATCATGAAGAAATTTCTAAGATCCTATTGAAATATCTCTAAACTGAAGAACATTGGATGAACCAAGAAAAAAGTCACATTATTTAATTTGAAACAGAATTTCAAAGCTCAGAAATGTTAGAAGCATGATTCTATCAAAGGTAGATTTAGTGTTAGTCATTGTATTGATTAACAAGTCACTCAAACCCATTCACATCCCAATTCATCAATCTCATGATATTAGAAGAAGAAATAACATCTCCATGAGCCCTGTGGAAGGCAGACCAAGATCATTTTCATGGGGAAAACTCGACAAAACATGACCTGTTTTAAAACCAATAAGACAATAATATTGGAACTCTGGAAAACTGTTCAGCTGACAGAACAATGGACTGAGACAATTACATGAATTACTGAACTGTCAGGGAAAGGTCACCATAACTGGGAACAGAACAGACACAGGCCAGGGGGAGCATTCAGACACAGGAATGCATGCATATTTAAATGGGATAGCAACAAGAATGAGAGTTAAATAACAAGGAATTGCTATGAACGAGGAATATTTGTGGTACCCAACTGACCAATATTGTGTGAGAGGGGTGAACCCCAAGGTATAATACACCTGTCAGCTCACTTCAGATATCTTCAAAGATTCTATGCATGAAGGACCTGCTGCATAAAATGTCAACCATACCTATTGAATGAAAGTAGCCCAAAGCCTCCTGTGCAGGACCATGGAACACTAGTCTTCCTGAGGCCAATAAGGTGAGGCTATCAAACAGCTTGAAGATGGAATGCCGAACTGGATGACTGGAGAAGATGATTGTTCGTCCCTGCTTAGCAATCCTATTTTGAGAGAAAGAAAATAACAAATCATGCACTTTTTAAAAAAAATACTTTATTTATTCCTCTTGTTAGATTATTTGTTCCTTGTTTGATTGATTTTACAAACTTTTCGTTCTCACTTTATACTATCTATTTGGTAGTTGGGGAATTTAAACTCAATATATTTCTCAAAAAGATTGCTTAAAGGATGATCAACAGTCTGGAATCAACTAAAATGATTTTTGATAATTCTGATTTAACAATTAACATTACTAGCAGTTACTATGTCTTCATTACATGCTTTAGAAAAAAATGTATTTCAATTTTCATAATGCTGTTATAAAGAAGTCATAATACTATTTCCTTTATTATACAGATAAGGCTTCAAGGGTCAAGGAGCAGGCTGAGGGATTACAGTCAGAAGGAAGCAAAGTCAAGATTTGGTTTCTGGTGAAATCCGATGGTAGCAGCAGTGCTGAACTACCTTGAAAAAAATGGTCATACTCTCTGTTCAACACTGTCACTAAAATTATTTTATGAGAAGAATCACTGCGATTTGTGAATTTGACAAGGACCTGTTATGTGATCAAATATGTTCTGCCTCCAAAAAAATCAGTCTGGAAGTTCAATAAATCCAGAACAGTGCAGAATAGAAGAAGCTAATGATTCACTATGAGCAAAACAGGAGACTTATAAACCAGCCTGAAGATGATACAAGGAAAACATCAAAAGGCACAACAACTATGAACTAAGAAGACAAAAGACACTTGGTTGCAGGTCAAAATGAACAAAATGTGAAATAAAAAGTTCTACTCAGTAAATGAGCAGCTCTGAATCACAGAGTAAGGATTATTTGTGTGTAAATCGGTGTTAGTTGAAGAATTTAAGTAAAAAGACTAAAAAAGAGCAAAGAAGGCTCATGATTCACCTTTCCTTCAGAAATTGATTTTTTTTTTTTGATAGGCAATAGGGAGCTGGTAAAGGACTTGAAGAACAAGTGGAATTGCCTGAAACCACTACTACTCAAAATATGATCTGAGAATTAGTGGCATCAATAGCAGTTGAGTCTTCGATGAGGAATCTTGAACTCCAGCTCACACTGAAGGAAAGAGAATCTGTATTTAACCAGATTTCATGGGAAGAGTATGCTGAGGCCCTTGAAAAGGACTGTTTAAAACACTTGTGGTGAGGAAAGATGCTGGTGTGCTATTTAGCGCAAAACAAGGGAGATAGTCACAGTATTCTTACCCAATTTATAATCTTCTAATGAGCACTCATAAGCATAGTTACTGATAATAAAAATAAAAATAAAAAGTTCTGTAATGGGATCTGAACTTTACATTCATAATTTGGCATCTTCATTTAGAATGCAATTGAGAGCCCAAACTTAAGATGTTTGAATCTCTTTAGAAATAATTCTGGGGCCAGGGTTTAGCTCAGCAGTGTAAGTGCCTGCTTAGCAAATGAGAAATCATGAGTTCAATCCCTGGCACCAAAAAAAAAAAAAAAAAAAAAAAAAAAAAAAAAAAAAAAAAAAAAAAAAAAAAAAAAAAAAAAAAAAAAAAAAAAAAGAAGGAAAGAAAGAAAGAATTCTATATTCCTGTCTCTTTATCCTACCACGGAGACTTGTGCTTCAGGGCTAGAACATGAGAAGAAGTAAGGTAATGATGGAAAGGAAAACAAAGACATGAAGGCAATGTGGCTGGCAGGTTAAAAAAGCACGTAAGGAGTTTCCCAAAGGTGGTGTCCAAAGGGAGTAGCCAAAGAAACTAGGAGATTGTTTGCATTAAAAAATTAAATTATTTGATTGAGAAGGTAACTAAATCAAGAAAATAGGAACCATGAGCATACCAAAATCACCTACAAACGTGAAGACAACAAACAGTAAAAACAAACTGAGGTGTTAAATTGAAATTAGAAATACTGTGAATTCATGAACTTTTAAATATGTATACATTAACAGAAACAGCAATAGTTACAGATACATGTTTACATGGACCTCATACATACATATATGTATATATATACATACAAAACATACATAAGTTCATATATATATATATGCATACACACATATAGTATATGTCTGGATATATAACTTAGTGGTGACATAGGTGGTAAACATTCATGATACCCTGGTTTGGCTAAACATATATAAGTAAATATACATATATATAATACACATTTATATTCAGTATATTTCCAAATAAGACAGAGTACATTTCTGTACTTTATATACCTATATACACACACTCATATGCATATATTTTCAAGTTCTATGCCCAAAGGGTCTAGAAGCAATTACACTCCATTAGCAGGGAGCAAACTAAGCAGTCAGATCTTAGTTTCTAAATGTTAAAAGCTCTACATGGAACCAGGGATCATGCAAACTGCAGACACAGGAAACACATAAGTTGAGCCTGGAATATCATATTGACAATATGTAAAAAATGATAAATGAATAATAAGGGTGATTACAAAAAAACACAAAAGCCACATTGAAAGGGCTTCCACTGGCCAAATAAGATTAATTTCACTAAAAATAGAAGAGACAAGCAGATATATCCCACTGCACCAATCAGGAAGCAAATAACAAGAGCAGAAATTGCACCCTTAAAACATCAACTACTGCATGGCAGGCAGCCACCATAGCATATACTAAAACAAGTGCATTGAGGAGCAACAAGAGGAGCAAATAGCTGACACAACAGCCCGTGAACTACCACACAAAATACTGTGAATTTCAAACTGGAAAATAGTACTGTCACAGCAGAGAAGCTAAGAGACACTAACATGATCAGACAGCCAAAGTTTGAAACTCCTGCTTCAGCAACAGCATTTTGTGGGCTGAATCTGCTCATGGACGCAGCAACACATCCAGGATGAGATACCCAAAGACTCAAAAAGGACATGAGGCACAGGTGTGACTGTTAAGCTCATGTCCACTGGACTGGATTAAGAAATGCCTAGTTTTATGAGGGGAGTGTTTCCTGAGATGTCTGGGATTTAGATCGGTAAATTCTGGGGTGAAAACTCGTCACGATTGTGAGTAGCACCAGCCAACAGGTCTGTATCCTGGATAGGATAAAAGGGAAAGAAGCAGTAATTCAGCTTGCATCCCAAAAGCTCCACTCTGCTTGAGCTGGTGCATTTTTTGGTGCTGTTGTTGCCCATGGACACCAAACTCCATTTTCTTCAGCCTTTCAACATAGACTCCCACCAGTGACTCCCCAGGGTGCTTCCAGTTTTCACTCTCAAACTGGTACTGCATCCTTGAACTCTTTTGTTCTGCAGTTTCCAGCTTCTTGAACTGAGAAGATACTGGATCCCCCAACTCAAAAGTGTCCACAAGGCCACTGTAGACTCTTCTACTTCTGATTCTATAATAGGCTACTTAGCAAATTTCCTTGCATGAAAAAACAGGGGAGGGACAAAGGAGAGACTGAGAGACAGAAAAACAGAGAGAGACAGAAACAGAGGCAGAAAGAGAAAGTGTGTGTATTTATATATGTGTGTATGATGTGTGGACAGATAGATATACTACAAGATAATGATAGATAGATAGATAGATAGATAGATAGATAGATAGATAGATGATAGATAGATAGATAGATGATAGATAGATAATACAAAGATTACATTTTGCTAAAGAACCCCATAAAATACAACAAAGACTTGGAAACTTTTAGATTAAGAAAAACACAGCAAATCTAGAAAATATATATTTCAGGAGAGTATCTGGAGGTATAAAGATAACAGACACTGCAGGGACAGCTGATGACATTGAACTGGAACCTGCAGATTGAGCGGTGGTAGAGCCTTGACCGTCCACTTCCTCACTGGGTGGGTATTGAGGTGAAGTGGCCTCATTTCCTGGAGTTACATTCGGGAATATTTATGGATGAGAAGGGATGAGGTAAGTAAAAATATGTAATGTACAGAAAGGGAGGGTGCAGCAAATAAAAATGCAATACTTGGTGAATCTAGGTGAAGGAAATAGGATTTTCTTTGTACTACTCTTGCACTTTTTATTGGTTTGACATTTTTCTTTTTCTTTCTTTCCTTTTTATTTTTAAGATAAGATCTTCTCATATTCCCAGGCTAGCCTCAAACTTTCAATTTTCCTCCCTCAGCCTCCAAAGTAACCATCATTAGAGTGGTGTGTCCCTACTGAAATTATTTTCAATGTTAAAGGTGTCCAAAACTTAACTTTTGACATTTTTCCTGTAAATGTTCCTGATATAAATTTCTTTTTCTCCTTTGTTTTGCAGTACTAGGGGTCAAACAAAGGGCCTCATACAAAGCAGGTCACATGTTCTATAATGAAACTATACTTCATCCATTGTTATTTACACATGGTCTCCCTAAGTGCCCAAGATGCCCTTGAACTTGAGATCCTTCTGCTTCAGACACACAAGTAGATAGTGTTACAGACATGAATTACTGCATGTGGCTAGTGGATATACCCTTTGTGTTGGATTTATAACTGGTGGTCAACTTGTAATATCAGCTAAACTGAATCAGTGAGATTCTGACTGTAGATGGCCCACCTGAGGATTGTTGTCAAGATAAAAAGGAGAACTGAAGAGGAAGAAGTAGTGTTGCTGGTTCTGCTGAGTGTTGTTGGTTCTCCTGGTTCTTTTTGGTTCTCCTGTTTTGGATGGCTCTCCTGGTAGAGATGGTGGAGTTGCTTTTCTGATAGAACTTGGATATTCTCATCATCAGAGGGGCGTTGTACCTTGTCATCACCTAGAATGGCTGTGATTCACTTAGGAGAAGCTCTGGTCCTTATTTTGAGCATCACTTCCTGGCTCTGGAAGGAAAGATGGTGTGCTGTCCAATCTCCTGGAGAACCTTGTTGTACTGGCTTCCTGACATGAATTTGGCTGTTATCATTAGAGGAGCTCAGGACCTCACTGTTGCTGAGGATGGGCTGTGGTACTTTTCCAGGAGTCCTTACTTTGAACGTTGTTTCCTGGATCCAGTGCAGAACTTTCAACCTGCTGGCACAGATTCTTTATTTTGCTGGCAAAGACTTGTAGCTTCCACCACTGACCTTTGTTTCTTTCCAGTGCAGATTTGTGAAACAGACTTGCATGAGACAATGCCATGGGTTCTCTTCTATTAGACTCAGGTAGGACATGGCGGTGGGATCTGTGCCCTTAGCTGGATTTTTTGAGATCTTTAGTGTAAGGACAGATTTTCCTGCACTTCTTGTGTTTGACTCTTTGGGTGACTATTTTAAAATAATACTATAAATTATGTATCCTGTATTGTCTTGTTCTCCTTGCAAACCCTGACTATATCACCTTTGATTCTTCTTTCTCCAGATTATCTGCATAACCTGTTTTCCTGTTCTCTCAATCATCGCACCCCAGGTCCAGTTTCTGAGCTGATTTTGTTGGCTCTGTCTTCAGAATACATCCAGAACCCATCCCCTGATCAGCACCTCCCTGCAACCTTCCTAGTCAAGGTACCTTCACATGTCAACAGCCTCCTTCCTGCATCCATGCACTCCCCACTGCCCAACTCTACAGACTTTTCATTTGGCAACTGCTCTGCTCTAGACCACTGAAATGCCCCCCACCTTGGGACAGTAAAAGCCATACTTCTCGTAGTGGCCTATGAAGTCTAAGCTAATCTGCCATCAACCTGACCCACATCACATCATATTCTATCTGTGAAGGGTTGAACTGTGTCATTCCCAGGACTCATGTGCCAAACACTTAACCCCAGTACCTCAGAAAATGTCTACATTTGGAGATGGAGTATTCAAAATAGCAATTAAGATTAAAAGAGTTTTTTGAGAGGGACCTAAGCAGACTAGGAGTTGACCCAAGAGGAGATTAAGATGCAGCCACAAACACATAGATGATTGACATCTACAAGTCAGTGACAGAGGACTTAGAAGAAGAAGCAGTTTGGGAGGTAGCTAGAACTCAGACTTCCAGTGACCAAAGCTTTAAAACAAAACCTGATTTCTGTTATTTAAGACACCCAGTGTATGGTATTTTGGCGTAACTGTGCCTTAGTCAAACTCTACTCCCCTCAGTCACTAGGTTCTGCCCTGTGGTCTCTCTAATGTCCTATTCACAGCAAGTCTGCTAGGTCCCAGTGACACTGGCTGTTCCTTCCAACTAGAGCTCTCTCCAGCCACACCCAGCCTGCTCCCTCTCACTCACTCCCAGCTCACACGTCATATACCTGAGGTCTCTGATTTCTCCCACTGTCTAAAGCAGCCCAGCCCACCAGCACTTTCACCCTTCCCTACATTTGTTTCATCTTTCTTAACAGCATGTCTTTGTTACTTGATAGCTTCTTTCTTAGAGGTAGAAATTCTGGTATTTATTTCCAAGTCCCCTGGACTAAGAACACCAGGTACATGAATCTGATCAATGATTTATATTAAATAAGTAAAAGAAAACCTCCACAGCATTTACCTTTTCAGGAATAGAAAAAATTCATATTCTGCGCTTGAGTCAAAATCAGCTGTGGGCTCATCCAGGAATAAGATGGAAGGATCTGCAATCAGTGTCATGGCAATTCTGGTCTTCTTTCTGACTTCTTTGGATATCACCTAAAACATCAATTATTATTAGCAATTTTTTGAAATTATAAGGTCACTATCACTTGATAAATTTACCATGACAGTTTTGTGGGAGATGCTATTTCTCTTTATGCTTATTATTCTGAACAGTAAATAAAGGGATACCTTAGAGAAGATAGTTTCTTTTTGCCAGATTAGTAAAGTGAGGCTCAGGTCAGAGCTACTAAATAGCTAGACTGATATGAAGCCTATACTTCTCACAGTTGTGTTTATTACTTTTTGAGTCAAATATTTACCTGTGAGCTAGTACAGTCTAAAACAGAAGATTAAAACAAGAGAGGAAAGGGGAAAGCTCTGTGGCAGTTCTTTAGTTTCCTAACAACGCACTCCACTGTCTTTGCAAAAAGTCCCAAAGTGGGTTTACAATAAGAGAAAGGATTTTGATGTAGGAATTTGTACCTTTTCATTCATAATAAGGTTTTCCAAACTGATGCCATTAATACACCTAATGTAACACAGAATTTCTAACTTGTCCTTTCAGACAAATGCAGAATTTTGGGATCTCACAGAGCTCCTGGCTCAGTCTTTTCAGCCAGTTGATGTTCTGTGTGGCAATGGGAGTAGGAAAGTTTTGAGGAGGTAGTAAATGGAAAACAATACAAAATTAAGTCAACAAAGAGATAATAATCAAGTGTGATTGGGTCTTATTAACAGTTGAACTATACGGAACTTTTGGAGACAATTTGGAAGAGCTAAGTATATACAAACTTCACATAGCGGATGATATGAAGATACAGTTTATTAGTTGGTAATGGTATTATGGAAATGGGGACAAATGCCCCTTTTAAAAATATGTGTAAGTATTCCGGGTGAAATAATACATAACTTACTAAAAATATTTCCATGAGAAACAGATAAGGTAAGTATGAGAGAAGCTACTACAATTCATAAATGCATGTAGATAGCACTGGGGTAATCATACTTTTATATTAATTATTTTATATTTATATATTTACATTAATCTGAATTTATATATTATGTTTACATTATAAAAGGCAGAAAATAAATTATTTCCATCAATTACATACATAAATTCTAAGAAGTCAGCAATTGCTATTGTATGGTTTCTCTGGAAATCTAACCATGCAACTGAGGGCAATGAGGGCTTAAAGGCAAAGAAACAAGTAAAATGATATCCTCACTGGAAAGACAAAAGTAAGTAAAGATTGGAGTGAATGAAAAGAAAACTCAATAATTCAGGAAACAAAAATAAGTGGAAATGATGGCAGAGTTGTTCTTCTAAAAAACAGAAAATGTATTTCATATAAAAGAATCCTATCCATGCACTTGTAATCATGGCAGTAGAGAGATGGAGGGAAGAAAACTGTGAGTTTGAATAAAGCTACCTGGAAAGATATTTAGAGAGAGAGAGAGAGAGAGAGAGAGAGAGAGAGAGAGAGAGATTTAAGATGTTCCAGTAAAGACAAGCAACTAAATGTAGCCTCTAAAGTGTTGGCAATCAAGGCACCTGGAAATCAGCAACTTGGTGAATAAAAAAAGATGTAGATCCCTGGATATCAGATAAAAGCTGATGGGAAAACTAAAAACTATAGAAAATAGAGTCTGAAAACAATGAAGGAAAAAAAAAAAAAATGAAGCAGTCTGGAATGCTAAGCCCAGCTCCTGGGGAAAGGGACCTGTCTCCACAAACACAAGGTAAGACTGCAGAAGCTCAGCAGGATATGGGGTAAAACCAATGGACCAGCCAGCCCAACAGTGCTCACCCAAGAAAATTCCATGGTTATTGTAAACTACAAAAAACAGTATGGAGTTTTATTCTGAAAGTAACTTTCTCCATATAGCATGATAGAGTTTGAGAACAAATCCACCATAGTTTAGAGTGGTTAATCATAAGTCATTTTGAGAAAGGGGTAATTGTTTATGAGTGAACTGGTCTGGAAACCAGAAGTGACAGAGCAACTTCAGGATTTCTGGGGTCACCCTACCACAGTGACTGGGTGAGAGACAGCCCATAGAGACCCTTGTGGAGGGGATAAAGGATAGGCATAGAACTTCAGATAAAATTAAATTGCAACAAGCTCGGAAGGAAGGAAACAGTGGTCCTGCACCCTGTAGTGAGGAGCCAGGAATGCGTTTTTAGAGGCCGGATCTGAAAGTACTGGCATTAAGTCCAGCAGACTGCTTGGACATCTTCCCACTGCTTACATCCAGTGCAGAACTCAGTGGTCCATTTGCCTTTCCCATCTGTTCATAAGATCGGTACACACCTCAGTTTGGAGAAGTGCCACATATTGGCATGAACGGTCAGGTGGACCTCACAGGAGGGGAAGCACCTCACAAGCAAATGGGACATACATCTGGGTAGAGAAAGTAGTAATTTGCGACTCACAGAGAAACATGAAAGCTGGCAATGCCTGGAGTAAATACAGTCCCAAGGTGGAAAGATGGAGCAGGAGTCAACATTTGCACCTAAAAATGTGACTGTGGAAGCAAACTAAGGCTTAGTAATTCACTATCCCTCCCCATATCTGGTGGACTTCAATACAGAAGACCCAGAAAAAAAAAACACTTCTTCACATATGAAGAGAAGTAATTTGGACTAATTTATCGCTTTTTGCTATTGGTTGTTGTGTGTTTAGGGTTTTTTCTTTCTTTTGCCCTTTGTTTTCCTTGTTTGTTCTTTTAAAATTTCTTTTATTTAATTCTATTATTTTTCTATTACCACTTAATAGGATGTTTTTTCTCAAATTCTCTCTTCTCTTCATCCTCCTTTTATTTAGTTTTCAAATTTTATGTTTCAATTGTCCTTCCCTTTCTCCATTTTATTAGTATTACTGTTAAACTTTGTTAATCTTTACATTTAGTTGATTCATTGATTATTAGTGGTTTGTTTTCTATTGTTAATGGTGGTATAGAAGTTGCATTTTTATTTACTTTGTGTCAATATTTGGTTTGTCTTTGTATCCACATGACTACGATAGAACTTCTTTCATTGTTATGGGTAGTGTGGTGATATCTTTCACTAATTACCTTGGTACGTCAATATTCAGTGTGTCTTAAATTCTGTGATTGGTGCTTTCTTTGCTATTGCCAGGGATGGCCAGATATGGTGTAATTGTTATTATTCATTGATTTTTACTCTATGTCAATATCTGATTTGTCTGTGTCATCAATACCATTGTGGTTCATTTCTGGAAAACTACTGGGCCAATTAAACTGCATTCTGCACTGTCTGAATTCTGAGAGGTGGCCAGATCTTGGACATAGGCAAAGGCCTCTAGTTAAGAATATTTAGAGTACTAACTAAACAGGTGTTCATACTGGGAATAAGATATTTCACTTTAAATGCCAAGCCCTCAGACCAACAGTAGCAATGACCATAGCAGCAACAACAATAGCTACAACAACAATAAGAACAATAAAAACAGAAATATAACAAAACAAGGAAATAAAATATCTTCAAAAACTTGCAATCCCTCCAAAGCTGACCACTGTGGACATCAGTAAGGAAAAAATCAAAGGAAAATAGCTGAATTATATAAATTAATAAAGAAGAAACATAAAACAGTTCAAAAACGTGCTCTGCAAGCTCAAAAATAATATAACTTCATAGAAAATGAGCTTAAACACAATTATCAGTGAGGTTAATAAAGACTAATAAAAAGATAACTGACCTAAATAAAAATCTACAAAACATGAATTATAAGTTTAGCAAACAATTAGAGCCTGTGGAAAGCTACTGTTGTAGTCAGGGGTTGCAAGGAGAACAACTGCATATGGAGCATATCAATTAGAGTATTATTTTATGATAGTTACCCAGAGTCAAATACAAATAGAATGCAGAAAATCTTTCAACACACTGAAGACCTCGAATATCCCATGGTAATAACCTACATGAATCCAGTTGAAGACCTAGGGCCCATGACAATGACGAGTGCAAGTTTGTTTCATGTATTCATGCTGGGAAGGCCCAAAGGTCAGCAGTGGAAACTAGAAAGTCTATGACAGTGGGATGAAGGATCTGTGCCAGTAATATGAAGGTTCCTCTCAGGAGCCACACTCAAAACAAAGACCAGGGCTCCTCTGAAAACTACTACAGCCATGCTCAATGATGGTGAAGTCCCAAGCCTCTCTGATGATGAGAACAGCTGAGTTCACATCAGGAAGACAGCATAACAAGTGTCTCCTGAAGACTGAGCAGCACACCATCTTCCCCTCATGAGCCAGGAAGCAATGCTCAAAGTAAGGACCAGAGCTCCTCCAAAGTGAACTGTGGCCATTCTCAGTGACAAGGTCCTGAGCTCCTTCAATGATAACAACTGAGTTCATATCAGGGAAGCCAGCATGACAAGCTCCTCCAGGAGGACCAACACCTCCAAACAACAACACTTAGGAGAACCCACAATGCTTCCCCTTTAGGTCTCCTTTTTATGCTGGTAGCAATCCTTAGGTGGACCCTCAACACTCAGTACCTCAGTGATTCATTTCAGGTGGTGTTTAAGTGGACCATCAGTTTTTAATCTACAATAGGTACCAAACAGAAACTTCTATTGAAAGTACTGGCATCAGAAGTGTGTTGAACTTCTGGAATTTTAACTGCGACATTCATAGAAAAATTCTTTTCTGATCACGGTTACTCGGGCATCTGTATGCCTCTCTTACTTGTATGTTCAATTATTTCTTTGCACTTTGGAAACTTTCTACCATGATTTCTGTTAACTGTTCTTTTTATGCTATTTGTGTTGTCTTCTAATTTCTGGTTAATTCTAATTAATATTGAGGTAGTCTTTTTTTGTATCAACAAGGAACTTTTGAATAAATTTTCCTTACTCTCTTCTGTTTAAAGTGTCTCTGAGTATTTGGTTATATTTGTCATCCTTATCTTCTATCTCTGAGACTCTCACTTCATATTGGATAATATATATTGCAAAACTACCTTTCAAAATTGATTGATAAATACCTATTTACAGACAAAGAACATTGTAAGAAATTCACAACTGCCAAACCAGCACACTGAGAAATTCTCATGGATATCCTGCAGAGATGATGCCCTGAAGGCTAATGGAATGAATATGCCAGGGATGGTGAGTGCTTAAGCCGATGGTCAACAAAAAATCAGTAGCAACAACATGATACAGTGGCAGGAATAAGTCAATATTTGTCAGTAATAACCCTCAATGTGAATGATCTCAACTCCTCAAGCAAGAACCACAGAGTGACTAAATTTAAAAAAAAAAATCCTAGCAGTATGCTATATTCAAGAAACACATTTAATCCAAAAAGAAATATATAGATTAAAAATTAAAGGAAAGAAAACAATATTTCATGCAAGATGAGGTTGAAACCAACCAGAAGTAATTATCTTATCATCATGCAAAGTGGACTTCAAGACGAAACTCATCTGAAGAGGCAAAAAAATTACTATACGTTGGTAAAAGGAACAATTCAATGGGAACTGAGACATGCACTGAACACCAGCACAAGCAAGTTCAAAAAACAAGCAATACTGATATAAAATATCAGCTAAACATGAATACAATAATAGTGGTGGACAGCAATATACCACTATCACAAAGCAAAAAACCAACTAAACAAAACATAAACTATGAAATATCACAGTTGAACCACACTTTTAAACAAAAGATCTTAGTAAATATCTACAGTGTTCCATCTAACAGCAACGAACTTCTCAACAGCACATGGTGATTTCTTCAAAACAGACCACATAATATGTCATAAAGCATGAATAACAAATAAAAAGAAACAATTATTTGATGCATATTATCAAATCATGCTGTAATGAAATCAATGGCAAAAGAAAACACAGAAATTATGAAAACCCATGAAGATTAAACAACTTACTCTTGAATAAACAATGGGTAGCAGAAGAAATAAAAATATATCAGAGCCTATGGGACAAAATGAGAGAGAAAGTTATAGCTGTAAATGCAAGCATCTGAGAATCAAAGTAATCTCAATTTAAAAATCTAATGATATTCTACCAAGGTCCTGAATAAAAGAGAAATTCAAATAAAAAAGTAGCCCTAATAATAAAATTATATAGAGCAGATAAAAATTTTAAAAATTGAGGCTAAAATATTACAACAAATCAATGAATCAAAGAACTAGTTCCTTGTCAAATCCTTAGGCAATCTATTCAAAACAAGAAAAGACACATTTTAATGCAGTTAAAAAATTAAAATGTGAAATCACAATGGATACTTCTTTGGAAACCTGTATCCAATAAGTTGTAGAATCTAGAAGAAATGATAACTAAACCAAAATGATGTAAACACCCTCAACAAGAAATATAATTAAGGCAGTATTAAAAAAAAACCTGCCAACTGAAAAAATGCACGGGACTAATACATTCACTGCTGAATTCTGTAAGAACATCAGGAAGGATCTAACATCAATACTTTGTAAACTTTTTAAAGAAATTGAAAGAGAAGAAGTACTATAAAACTCATTCTTGGAACCTAGAATTACCCTCATTGCAAGACAAAACAACAACTCAACTAAAAACAGAAAACTACAATGAATATAGAAACAAAAATCCTCAACAATACCATGGTAAATGGAATGTGGCAAATCACTAAAAAGAGCACATATCTAGATTAAGTAGGCTTCATCCTGTGTGTCCTAGGATGACTCAAAATCTGAAAATCAATATAGGTAACATCACATAAACAGAAGTAGTACAAAAATCACACAATCATCTCAACAGATGCAAACAAAAGTCTTTAACAAAATTTAATTTCCAGTCATGATAAAAAAAAACTGAAGGAAGTAGGTATAGAAGGAATTTATCTCAATCTGATAAAAACCACTTATGACAATCCATTGGCAACATCAGAAGTGCAGAGCAAAGGGCATCACAATTCTGGATTTATACTCATAATACAAGGATACAGTGATAAAATCAACATTGTACTGGCACAAAAGCAGACCTATGATAGAAGGGACAGAACAGAAGATGCAGAAACTAATTCAGACATATCCAGCGGTGATCTTTGACCAGGAAGTCACATACATACACTATAGGAAAGATAGTGTCTTTAACAAATGGTGCTGAAAATACTAGCTATAATCATGAAGAATATTGATCTAGACCCATATCTCACAACATTTCTTAAAGTGGAGTAAAAATAGTTCAAACATCTAAATATTAAAGCAGAAATATTCTGTTTGAAGATAAAATAGGTGAGAATCTGGAAGACGTAGGTCTAAACAATGACTTTTTAAAAAGAATCCAAATTTCACAAGAAATAACAACAAGAATCAATAAAGGAATTTAATAAATTAAAAATCTTCTGCACAATAAATGAAACAACCAACAGAGTGAAAAGATAAACTACAGGATGAGTAAGAGATTTTTTCCAGCTACTTCTCAGACAGAAGACTAATACCTAGAATATATAAAGGAGTAGAAAACATTAGAATCCCCACAAATAAAATATTCAGTAAAAAATGAGCTGAAATGAATAGAAATTTTTCAAAAGAAGAAATAGAAATGACCAATAAATGCATGATAAAATATTCAACAGTTCTGGTCCCTAAAGGAAAGCAAATGACAACAACATTGAGATGTCATCTTAGTTCACAAAAAAATGACTACTGTCAAAAATAAAATACTAACAATTGCTGCTTAGGCTGGGGGGAAAACAAGTCCTTCTACATGGTAGTTGGAATGGTAGCTAGTACAACAGCTATAAAATCTTTTGGAGGGTCCTCAAAAATCTAAAACTAGAAGTTCCACTACTCCTAGCTATTCTGCTTATAGTTATCTTCATCAAAAGTTAAAGACTTCATAGTACAATGAGGTATGCATTTACATGTTTATAGTACCACAATACATGATCGTTAAACCATGAAAAGAGCCTATATGTCCACCCACAGAAGAATGTATAAAAGAAAATGTAGTATTTACACACAATGGAAGTGTAGTATTTACACACAATGGATTTACACACTAATCTTCCATAAAGAAGAATAAATGAGTTATGTGTAAGAAAATGGATATCAACTTGAAACATAATGGTAAATGAATTAAATCAGACACACAAGGTTAAATATCACATAGTTTCTCTTACATGAGAAACTCAATATGTAAATAATCTAAAGAGCAAAATAAAAGCTAGGTAACAGGAAACATGGAGATAGATCTTTTGCAAGAAAATGGACCAAAAGATGCACTGATGGGTGAGGGGCGAGGGCAGAAAGAGAAGTAAAAGAATTCAGATGTGTTCCATACATTTACCAACTTCTCATTACAAATGTAATCATGTCCTTCAAACATGCATGAACAGAAATTACAAGTAAAGATAATGTGATTATAATTTTGGGGGTCAAATTACATCAAAATAAAAAATGGAGAGCAACAGTCATTGGATTTTCAAAATACCATTGGTTCTATCTATCACATTGTGTCTTATTGGGATTTGAATATGTGTGATAGTGTAAACAAAAATTTTTATCAAAAATATTATAGTACCCATTGATCATTCTCTGTTATTTGGTTCAGAATGCCCCATAATTCTTTCACTCTTTGAATGGTTTTATACTCTTTTGTTATGTTTGATATTATTGTATTTGAAACTATGCTCAACTATAGCAGAGAAAGAGATATTGTGATAGCTACTGTTAATGTCTGGTTGTTTTAATGTAAAGTACTGTGTTGCCTATGTTGTCCTGTTCTGATCTGCTCTGTTCTGCTCTCTTTTGTTTATTCTCTTAAAAAAAATTATCAATTACAAAATTATGCTAGAAAAAAAGTAATGGAAAAAGTTCATCGAGAAGGAGAGATAAGAATAGATTAATGGAAGAGAAAAAGAGGATGAAGGGAATTTTGTGCCATGATACCAAATGGCTGGGGTCTGACTAATGTGTGTTGGGAGGATCACAGATGAAGAACACTTTTCAATCCCAGACCTCACTCTATTCCCAGGATCTGACCACTATGGAGACTGCTTTTCTAGCTTACTTGCCTCTTTCATAATATGCACTAATTAGTAACTTTTCATTACAGAAAGCAGCCACTTTAACTACATGCATAATAGGCAACTTCTGTTAAGTTCGTATTGTCTACACGTAGGGCACTCTGTAACCTTGCTGTGATTCAATCAGCCTTATATATACATTACCTTGCAGTCTGCCACCTCATCCAGACCTAAGTATTCCATGATATTTTTAATCCTTTTCTTTTTTGCAAGATTTTTCATAGTCAAAGGAAGCTGGAGTGCTGCTGCGAACTGTAAATTTTCCTTCACTGTCAACGTGGTCATCACAATGTCATCCTTAATACAAATGTTATTTGAATGAGATATGTAAGGTCTAGTTGTAACTTAATCCATTGAAATAACTTAGCTAATGGTAAACTTTAATTTTGTAAGTTGCAGTAACTTCATACATACAGCTATAGAGTCTAACAGAGTCAATTTCACCCCATTCCTGCACACACAATGTTAATTATGAGAACTAATGGAACAATTAATTATATAAACACCATCTACTAACCAGTTATGCCACTGGCGATCCTAGAAGAGTTAGTTATGAGGCCTACTAGAAGCCTATTCCAGACTGCTTCTTACTAGAATTTACCAGTCATCTCTCTAACCTAGAGGCAAGAGAAAGGTGAAGGAATGACAACAGTATATAATCCTTTTGGGGATGATGTAATGGCTGGGATTTATGCTATTTTCTGACAAATGACATAGTCCAGATCCTCACTGCTCTTCTATTTAACAACAATGTCAATCCAGTGATGGTGTAAAACTGGAAAAAAGAAAGCTGGTCCTATGAACATGTCAAATAGTCAATTAAACACATATTAAACTACAAACCCAAGCAATTGCTCATATAGAAACAAAGTACTTAAAGGAAAACCCCCCAATACTTACTCGTGCAACATAACCTGGATTATATTTGAAATTTGCAGCACAAGATGCTCCTTTCAGCAAAACATCTCCAGATAATCCACGTTGATCTTTCCTTGTAGCTAAAATATTTAACAACCTATAATAGGACATGTACTGAGAGTGTTATACTCTGAATCCACATTCAGAAAATGCACTAGTGAAAGAATATAATGGTTCCATAAAAATTATAACTGTATGTATAATGTAAATTTTGATCTTTATATGTGCATAAGAAAGTCTGAAAATATGAAATTAAAGCAATACTGGCTTATGTGGAATACTGGCTTTTGGAGTACTGACCTCCAAAACGACCCTCCTCCCACTGTCTGAACTTGCTCCTAACTCAGGCATTGTGCTTTTTGTCTAAGATTCTCTCACTCATTTCATCCTTGCTTCATCTCCTCACTTTTAATATCCTGTGCTTTTTTTGCCTGCCCCATTAGGTCATACTATGGTCAACCACTATATCCCACTCACATTATTATACCCTACTGATAAATGCGAGTTAATAAGATCAAACTACAATGTGACCCAACTGCAAGTTAACTACAGGAGCTAGGAGCAGACCAGATATTCACAGGAAATGGCAACCTACATCTCCTCACATAAAAGAATCACAAAAGCCCACTGAAGCTGCATGGAAAAGGCTTTCTCATACTTTCTTCTATACTCACACAGATTTTCCTGAACCTGTGGGTCCCATAATGGCATTGAGGCCAGGTCTCATGATCCCACTGTAAACAGAAAATCATACAGATTTATTGTTCCACTTTATACACAGTTACATTAACTTAGTTTCTGCAATGAATATATTCAATGATCATTGACAAAATTATGGACAGAAAATGAGCACCACACAAACACAAAACATATTATTGATTAATGCAAGTCTAGTATACAAAAGTGGTTAATTTCCCTTGAAGACCTGTGAGAAAAATTCCTCTCACTATTTAAGATACTTATCCCTTTTGAAAAGTAACGTAGCCAGCATGCAATATTCCTTGCTATGAGTAACAGCAAGCAATGAAGCATCCAGGGTATATTACACCACCTACTAAAGTGTCAAGTGCACAACAATGGTGAGCAATGTTTGATAACAAGTATCATCAAATAATAACCTTTCTCAACATACAAAGCTTAATGTGTACATACCATCCTCCACAAAATTTAACATCAACTGATTCCAGGTCTGGCAGCAGAAGTACATAATGAGTCTACAACTTTTCTTGGACCAATGAAATACTCAAAGAATGTTGGGACAAGTCAAAAGAATGAAGGAAAGGGAACTCACTTTGAAAAGCCTCCATTTGATCAAATCAAAACAAGATGAGTATCAAGTCCTAGGAGACAAAACTATGCATAAAAGAAATCTTTTTCTTAAAGGAGGAAAATCTTTTGAAATCTCATTATCAAATTTTGTCAAATCTTCTTACAAAACAAAAGAAAATAAAAATTAACATAAAAATCTAGATTCTCATCTGTTCTTTCAAATATAGCTGTAGTTTTGAATGATGCTGCTGCTTCTAAAAACAAGTAAAAGTAAGGTAATGAGAGTAAACTTTCCATGTTTCAGACTGCACTATCATATGAACTCAAAAGACAGGAGAAGACTGCCAACCATGTGGCTGAAAAGGGATGATCTTGCTCATGGATGCCTAACCCAGAAAACTCACTAAGCAAGAATAACAATCCACATTGTCCACTTAACATAGAAGTTGAAAAAATGAAGAATTGACTTTAATAGTCTATGAAAATTTAAGACCACGGCCTCCTTTGCTAAAATGCATACATACCATTTAGGCTCATATAGGATGTGAAGATTAGAGCAGATGAGAGTGTATCTGCTACCTTGAGATGATAGCGTGTAAACATATTATCATACGGGATGCACTTCACATATATTCAGCCTACCCTTGCATGTTAATTTTTATCTGCACCAGTACAAACTCAGAAGAACCAACATTTTCTTGATAATTATGTTGCAGGAAAAAAAAAAACCTTGTCAGTTTGTCCTAAGAGAATCTTAAGCATGTGGCAAAGGACAAAGGTTTGAATTCATCATTTCTCTATTTTTTTCCCCTGGCCAAGGCTTCCAAAATAACACAAGAAATCAGGCACACCAGCAAGTGTTGCTGCACAGAAGAAGCTCTAATCCTGCTCAGCACTCAGTCCAGTCAACTCCAGATCCTTACCGTTTTTCTCCCACCCACACCCAAAAGTTTTCTATATTGTAATTTCCTTATACCCTGAAAGGAGTTGGCCAGAAAATACCACAGAGGCATACAAACATCAAGAAAATAGGAGAAACATCTGAATCTGTATAGATATGCAGATGCATTGCTTCAAAGAATTCTTTTATAAGTGCTCCAAGCTTTGGAGAGCTGAAAAAAGTTCCTTGTTTTCTTTAGGAATAATGCTATCTGAGCAAACCCATGTTCATTTTCTGATACCAGAGTGGGGAAGTAAAGGATCAACACATGAGAAATTACAAAAATATTAAGAACCAAAACAGCTAACATCTGCAAACTAGCAGATATATTTTCCCTTGTAGTGAGCAGGTTCTATAGAAATGTTCATTTCCATCTTATACAAGCTCACACTTCAAAACCTCTCTCTAAATTGTGAATTCATTGTTGGATGAAAAGAATGAAAATCACAATTTTTGATTGTCTTTTTGCTTTTATTTTGTAGCTACTAGGGTTTGAACCTAGAGCTCCCACAGGCTAGGTAAGTACTCTACCACTAAGCTATATTCCCAATCCTTTGCTATTTTGAGACAGGCTTCCTCTAAATTGCCCAAGACAAGTTAACATAGCATGCTCCTTCATCAGTCTCTCAAATAAGGTTGATTTAACTATGCCTACTTAAATCCTAAAATCTTATCACTTCTGACTATAAGTGCATAATTTAAGCTAAATCATAGTTTCTTACATTCAAATATTTTCTTTCTATATGTATAATAGAAAGAAGTAACTTTTGACACACTACAGATTACTTACCATAAATATACCCTTCATTTAAAGCAAGTCTTTGAAACACATTTACCAATGAAAAATAGACTATTGTTTCAAACTTCTCATAATATAAATCACATAAATTGCACTAATAATTAAAAGTGTTTTGCTTGGTAAATATATCATCAGGTCTTATATTTTACAGATTGGAAAATTAAGTCTTAAGATTTACAATACATTAAGTAAATCACACAGCTAGGCCTTCCATCAAAACAAAAGACTTACACAAGAATAACTAAATGACGTATTCATTATGCAATTCTTTTAAAAAAATGTCTAAAGTACATGTTACAAACATTTCAAATTTGTTTGGTAATTCCTTTGAAAGTTCACCATATAAATATCAAGTGATGAAATCATTTCAGCCCTATTTTAGTCAATAAAAATAAAACGATGGGTCTGTATGTGTCCAAAGTGTACACAAATTTTCACAACTGCTTATTCCTCACAGAAAAAACCTGTGAAGCTTCCTTCATGTGAGTTAAACAGTCTTTTAAAATTTTATTCACATACCTGATATTTGATAGTATTGATTTCACTTCTGTTTTCCAAAACAGTAGAGGACTACTCTGCACTTTTACTTGATAGCAGATATTATGAAAATTTAGCACAGGTCCATCAGTAGATGTCTTCAGGTTACTAGAGGTCATCAAAGGAGAGTCTTTGATGTTTATTTTTGACATTGGAGTAGAAGCCTTGTCATTACTGGAAGACATCTGGAGAGTTTCTGCCTTTCTGTTGAAGGAAAAGTAATAGTAAGTTGATAGTCCAGATAGATGAGGGTTAGAATTATGCTGTAATGAGTAGATTTCTGCCCAAAGAACACCTTATACTACTGTGATAAGAACAGTCTTAGGACATGGGAAGAAGATATGGCTTTGAGAATCTTCAGTCAAATAACAGGATGCTTTAAAATCAAAGTACTTTTTTAACATACTATTATTTCCACCTCCTCACTACCAGAACATAAAGCACATTAAATGCATGAAGACATAAAAAACTATGTTTCAGAAAGTACATTAGCAGATGTTCAATTTCACAGATTAGAAAACTGAAGCATAGAGATTACAACTATATCACTGTAGTAGTCACTTTTTTTGTCACTGAAACATAATACCTTACACTCACAATTTAAAATAGGGGAGAGTTTATTTTGATCTATATTCTCAGGAGTTTCAGTCCATGGGTGGTTCAGTTCAGAATGGCAGAAAGGCTTGCCACAGAGGGATGCTGCTCATCTAATGCCAGATACAAAGGAGAGAGAACAGAGAGGAGCTGAGGAAGGGAGAAATATACTTCAGGTCACACCTCTTGTACCTACCTCATCTCTCTAAGGTTTACATACTAATAACACTCTGAGGCATCAAATCATCAGTGGATCAACCCCCTAGTGAGCACAGCACCCCCATGATTTTATCAAATAACAAAAGCCCTATCTCTGAACATAGGAGATTTTGAGAGGACAAACTGTTCTGCTCCTGGCCCCTAAAATGACGCATGAACATCTCTTTGTGTAAAATGTATTTTAGTCCATCTCTAAGTGTCACCAAAATGGTCATAGTTCCAGTATTGTTAAAAAGTTCAAATCCAAAATCTCCTCAGAGATTCAAGGCAAATTTATCTCTGAGACTATAAAAATGAAAGAGAAACTTAAATATTGCTAACATACAATGACACACAATAACTATCCCCATTCATAAAGGGAGAAATATGGAGTTAGGAAGGAGGCTAAGATATGACTGAAACCTTGCAAAGCTAACATTAAATCCTGTAGTTCTAGTACCCAGGGCAAGGTGAATTCTGAGGACTTGGGTGGCCCCATCAATATCACTGCAACCTTCATGACTTCTCTCTCTTATTCTCTCTTGGCAAAATTTTACAAGGAAAAACAATATAACACTTGAGGTGTTAAATGCAAAGGAACCACAAGATTGAGCGGAGGGAAGAAAAAGGGAGGGAGAGAATAGAAAGTGAAAGTAAAAAGTATTAAGAAGTGGTATGCACATGGACCAATTCTCCACAGTGAATTTATTTATTTATGTACTACAAACATGTACTAATAAAAACTTTTAATTTTTTTAAAACAAGAGGAAGACAAAGATAAAAAGCTTATTTTAGTCAGTTGGTCAGGTTTATTCACACCAATGCCACCACAGGCACAAACTTTTCTTGTTCCAACATCTTTCTTAGTCACTTTCTTTGTCATTGAGATACAGTTCCTAACACTCACAACTTAAAGGAAGAGTGATTTGTTTGGGCTCAGAGTTTCAGAAGTTTCAGTCCATGCTTGGCAGGCTTAACACAGAAATAGCATGGTAGAAGAGCCTGCCCCAGAGGGAAGCTGCAGCAGGAAGAAGAGAGAAAAAGGAGCTGGGGAGCAAAATACAGCCTTTCAGGTCATACAGCTCAGCTCTTCTGACCAGCCTCAATTTATGAATAGAATGCTCAGCCATGAAATCATCAGTGGCTCAATGCACTGATATGTATAGTGTCCTTATGATTCAGTCATGTTTGGTGGCTGTGTACCTTCAATTAGCAAATGAAATAAACTCCAAATTGTGTGCAAGGATGTAATAATTTCCTTAATGGGAAAACATATGTACCCTAGGAAGATTTACAATTAAGTAATGAGTGAGCTAACCAATTCTTAAGTGGTTCAAGAATTCAAAGTAAAAACTGAACATTAAGTTTATCAATGAAGTTATGTTTCACTAAATACGTTACAAAAGTTCCATTAAAGAGACATAGAGTAAGGGCCATTCGCAGACCAGGGATCGAGAGAACAAAGCTGCTTCAGCAAGCAAACCTTGTCTGGGAAGCAGCACCATGTGTAAGCCACCGAGGGACCCAGAACAGACAGACTCCAGCCCCTTCTCATGTGTGGGCTGGCAAACAAGAATTACCAGCCCCTTTCCCCCCCACACTGTAAGTGACTGGCTTATCCAGAGAAACACATGCTAGATGATAGCTCTGGAGGTGAGATACAATTGGATGCCTGTGGTGCTTTGGTGTTTCACTAACACGGCAGGACTAGGGCCAGTGGTCTGATCATAGGTTCAGAGGATAGTGGTACACAGTGTGGCATGGGAGGGGGATCTCGTTCTGAGGGTTGCAGCCATTGTTGATTCCCTATGGTCTTGTTTTGGAAGTCCTATATCATTTTATTGTTTTGTTGGATTGGGTTTTATTCTCTTTTGTTTTGTTTGATTATGTCAAATCTGATGGTAGGAACAGCTATTTCAAAGATAAAAAGATATACTATGGTAGCAATTTTGGATTTACTAAAGTTTTGTTTTGAGATCATTTGTTGCATTCATTGTTTTATGTTTATTATTTCTATTCTATTCTGTTCTGTTTAATTTGCACTATCTTCCAATTTATCTGCAGCTATTTTGAAGACATCAAAGGGCATTATGGTAACTATTATTGATTCAATGATGTTTTGAAGTCCTCTGTCTTTTACATTTTTTATTAGCTTTATTCTGTCTTATTCACTTTAAAAAAAGAGAGTGGGACATAGTGTAAGACTTGAGCAAGTCTTGAAATCAGTGAAAGGGATTTGAAATGCAAACTGCAATAATCTACTGTCTTAGTTACTTTTTACTTATTGTTGAAACAAAATACTTGATGCCCAAAGTTAGGGAAGGAAAAATTTATTGTTTACATTTATTAGAGGTTTCAGTCCATACTCAATTGCTTCCAAGGCAGCATGTCATAGCAGAGTAGCCCTTCATGGCTGCTGCAAAACAGCAAAAGCAAAAGCAAAAGAGAAAGACCTGCCTTCTTCCCACTGGTACGCTTGCTTCACCCTTGGGTCAGGTGAAACACTAACATCATCAATCCAAGTACTAGACAATGAACCAATCATAAATGCTATATTGAGCTGCATTCAAAATTACATGAGGCCTATGGGGGAGCAAAGGAATATATAATCTATAACACCTACTTTTCCTTTGTAAAATTCAAAGCCATCCATGAAGAAAGAGTCTCCTGCCTATTATGAATTAGCAGCACTAAATAAATCATTCTCATAAGATCATAATGAGAGCAAATTAAACTGAGAATCAACTGTGTGAGGAGGTCTCCCTTGAGCACAACCAACACAGCCAGGTGTGGAGGAACCAAAACCCTGAAAGGTTTTCCAGCAAATCCCAGGAATTTATCCTGCTCTATTATCTACAAAAGCAAGATGACACCCAGAAGGGAAAACTTAAGAAAATCAGGTAGACAGAAGCTACCAGAGGCTTCTTCATGAAGGTTTTAATATATCGGAGTCAATATTTAAACATTCGCTCAGCGAGAGAGACAAAAATTGGACTTCTAAGTCTGTTAAAGATGAGGATCTGTGGAAACTCCAAGCTTTTCAGATCTGAAAGACTATGGCCTGGGAATCTGGGCATAAGGATTATAGACCTATCTCTGCTTCATCAAGTGATCTACGCTGACTTTGTTAGGAAAAGTGGAATCCAATGTCAAAGAAGGTATTATCTAAATTTTCAATTAGAAAGTACCACACATGCCAACAAATAAGAAATAAAGTTTCAAAAGTGAGTAGAAAGAAGTTGACATACAAGTAAACCAAAATGGAGATATGCACTATGCTCAGCAAACTCCAAGCAGCCGGAGCCCACCCTGGACCCTGACTGCACACGCTTCTGTGGAATCCCAGCACACATGGAGCAAACTTGGAACACTGTGCCCAGGCAGTAAGACCACGCCCTGTGTACGATACCACCGCAAGACTCTGAGAGGTACCAGTGGGCCTAACCAGATGAACCCCAGCAAACTCACAGCAGCAAGCAGGACCCAGAACCCACCCCTAGGCCCTGACTGCATGCACTCCTGTGAAATCCAAGCCCATGGGGCAAACTTGGAACTCTCACGCAGAGGAATCTTGGGCTACAGCGGATTATCTGTGCTAGCTTGAAGGGAGATTAAGTGACTGCCTCACCGAAACAGAAGATCTTAGCTGGCTCCAGTCAGTGCAGTGAGAAGTATACAGTGGGTAAATAGGACCCTCCCTCCAACTAACTGTAAGACCTTGGTAAGTCTGACAAGAGTGAGGATGACCCCTTCCTACACACAGAAAACATCAGGCAGAGTGAGGAGTATGCTGAGAAGGACTCCCACAACTTGAAAAAAATCAAAAAGGCTTATGAGACACACAGGCACACAATAGGGAAACAGTAGGGCCTCAGCCCACACAAACACTATAGACAGGGAGATTTGATGACCTGGAATAACCCAAAGATAAAGTATTAGCAGGAACTAAAAGTTGACCTACATCAATACTACTAGGCTTGTCAGCCCAGGAAGAATATAGGACTCACCCAACAGGCCCTACAGCAGGAAGTCAGCTGATTGGCCCACCTATTCATTGTGGGACCCAGCAACTGGAAAAACATCAACCTTATAGTAGTACACCAAGATACACTCTAGCAACAGTTGACACTAGCGGGTCTGAAGGACCAAACACTAACTTGAAAGGGGAAAATGGCAAAAGGAAAAAGCAATCTCAAACATCTAGTCCACCAGAAGCAAGTACAGGAGACATTGAAATAGAGGACTCCAAAAGTAACACACTGGAAATCTCTGAAAAGATAGTGAATGAAGTAAAAAAAACCAACTCCATGAGGCCATAGAGGAAATCAAATTAGAAGTACTCTCCCATGTAAAGATAGAAGTAATAGGCCTAGTAAAGGAGTTGCTGAGTGCAGCTAAAGAAAACAGAGAAAAAAGTATAGGAGCATGGGAAACTGATTGAAACCTTGAATGAACAATATAGAAAACAAGCAGAATTCATGAAACAAACTGAAAGAGACATCCAAGAAACAAAAAATTCTATTTGAAGCATGAAAAACCATTTAAATGAAGCTGAGGATAGGATTTCAGACCTTGACGACATGATCGCAATTAGTGATCATGAAAGGATAGAACTTTTAAAAATAACAAAGCCGCATGAAATGACAATCCAGAAGCTTCAAGATGATGCCAAGATCAACAATATAAAATTAATAGGCATTTGTGAAGACATTGGAGTTAATAAAAATGACGTATCTAAAATATAAACAGAAATAATAGGAGAAAATTTCCCAAATATGGGAAAAAATCTGATATGCAGTTAAGTGAGGCATATAGAATGGCAAACAGTCACAACCAACATAAATTTATACTCAGACACATAATAATTAAGATCTCAGACATATAACATAAAAACAGAATACTAAAAATTTTAGAGAAAAGACACAAGTCAAATATTGAGGTAAGCCCATTAGAATCACAGCAGACTTTTCAGCACAAATCCCCAAGTCAAGACATGTTTGGAGTGAGATATTTCAAGCCCTGAAAGAAAACAACTTTCAACCCAGACTGATGTACCCAGCAAAACTTTCATTCAAATGTAAAGAAGAAACAAGATACTTCCATGACAAAGAACAACTGATGAAATTCACAACCACCAAAACAACCCCAGAAAGAGTGTTAAAAGACATAATAGATGGAGATAAAAATGACCACAATCCCCAGAACAACAGAATGAAACCACCAGGTAGGACATGCAATTAAATAAAGGGGAAAAGCAGAAAGCAAACAATTGGAACATAACATGGCAAAGTTGAGCCAGTACATATCAGTGATATCCATAAATGTAAATGGCCTCAATTCAACTATCAAAAGAAATAGGTTGACAGAATGGATCAAGGAACATGATCTCACAATGTGCTGTATACAAGAAACACATCTGACTCAAAAGGAAACTCATAGATTAAAAAAGTAAAAGCATGGAAAACAGTATTCCATACAACAGGAACCCAGAAAAAATCAGGGGTAACTATTCTATTTGCAGACAATGTGAACTTCAAACCTAAAATGATTAAAAGAGACAAAGTAAGTCACTACATACTTGTAAGTGGAAAAATTCAAGAGGAAGTACTAACAATTATAAATATATATGCACCAAACACAGGAGCACACAACTATGTAAGACAGATACAAAAGGACATGAAAAACCAAATGCACAAGAATACAATTATTACAGGGGACCTTTACAGCCCACTGTTACAAAGAGATAGATTAACTAGACAAAACGTCAGCAAAGAAGTAATAGAACTGAATCATACCTGCGAACAATTGGACTTGGTAGATGTTTACAGAGTGTTCCACTCAACCGCAACAGAATATGCATTCTTCTCAGCTTCACATGGGACATTGTCCAAAATAAACCATATATTATCCCATAAAACATTCTTAAGTAAATGCAAGGGTATTGAAATTATACCATACATACTATCTGAGCATAGGTCACTGAAATTGGAAATTAATGGCAAAACAAATTGCAAAACCTCCATAAATATATGGAAATTAAATAACAACCTTTTAAACAACCAATGGGCTACAGATGAAATTAAACAAGTATTAAAGCAATACCTAAAACTCAATGAAAATGCAGAAACAACCTATTGTAATCTGCGGGATGCAATGAAAGCAGTCTTAAGAGGGAAATATATAGCAATAAATTGTCATATCAAGAAAACAGAATGAGCACAAATAAACAACCTAATGCTTCATCTCAAGCTTCTAGAAAAAGAAGAGCAAGTTAAATCTAAAGCTCATAGAAGACAGGAAATTGTAAAGATTAGAGCAGAAATCAATGCAATTGAAACTAAAAAAAAATACGAAGAATTAATGAATCAAAAAGTTGGTTTTTTGAGAGAATAAACAAAATTGACAAACCTCTAGCTAACTTTATAAAGAAAAAGAAAGAAAAAACGCATTCATTCACTCAATAAGGACTGAGAAGGGGGAAATTACTACAGATCCCATGGAAATTCAAAAGATCATGAATACCTACTTTGAAAATCTCTACTCACATAGAGTGGGAAACACAGAGGAAATGGAAAGATTTCTAGAAACATATGAACTACAAAAGCTCAACCAAGAAGATATAGCAATTTTGAATAATCCAATGTCAGATATTGAAATTGAAAACATAACAAAAAACTTACCAACAAAGAAAAGCCCAGTTCCTGATGGATTCATGACTGAATTCTACAAGAAATTTAGAGAAGATTTGAATTCAATACTCCTTAAAAAATTCAATGAAATTGAAAAGAAAGCAATCCTCCTTAAATCATTCCTGGAGGCAAGCATTACTCTCATACTGAAACCAGAGAAAGAGCCAACCAAAAAGGAGAACTAGTGGCCAATCTCACTAATGAACATTGATACAAAGATTCTCATAAAATACTGGCAAATAGAATGCAGCAAATCATCAAGAAGATTATACATCATGACAAAGTGGGGTTCATTCCAGGAATGCAGGGATGGTTTAACATATGCAAATCAATAAATGTGATACATGATATCAACAGAGCCAAAGACAAAAACCACATGGTCATCTCAATAGATGCAGAAAAAGCTTTTGATAAAGTTGAACACATGTTCATGATAAAAACCCTTCAGTAACTCGGAATACACAGTCTACCTCAACCTTATAAAGGTCTTCTACAACAAAGAACAGCCAATATTATACTAAAATGGACAAAAACTGAAAGCTTTCACTTTAAAATCAGGAACAAGACAAGGATGTCCACTATCACCACTCCTTTCAATATAGTTCTGGAAACACTAGCCAGGGCAATCAGACAAGAGAAAGAAATAAAAGTAATAAAGATAGGAAAGAAAGAAGTTAAATTATTACTATTTGCAGATGACCTGATACTCTATATTGAAGACAAAAAAAATCCGTTAAAAGACTACTAGAGGTAATAAACAACTTCAGCAGTGTAGCTGGATACAAAGTCAATGCTCAAAAATCAACAGCATTATTTACACAAACAAGAAACTCACTGAGAGAGAAATTATGGAAGTATCATCCTTCACAATAACATCTAAAACAATGAAATACTGAGGAATCAACCTAACTAAGAATATAAAAGACCTATATGCTGAAAATTACACTATGCTAATAAAAGACTAAAGAGGATATTAGAAAATAGAAGGACATTCCTTGCTCTTGGCTATGAAAAACCAACATTGTGAAAATGGCCATACTCCCAAAACTGTTATACAGATTTAATGCAATCCCAATCAAAATACCATTGACATACTTCACAGTTCTAGAGAAAACACTGCTAAAATTCATTTGGAAACAGAAGAAACTTAGAATAGCAAAGGCAATTCTGGGCAATAAAGGCAAGGCAGGAGGCATATCAATTCCTGACTTGAAACTGTACTACAAAGCCACAGTGATCAAATCAGAATGTCACTGGCAAAGAAATAGACCTGAGGACCAATGGAACAGATAAGAAGATGCACATATAAGTACAAAGACACTCAGCCACCTGATATTTGACAAAGGGACTAAATATGTTCACTGGAAGGATAGCCTCTTTAAGAAATGGTGTTGGAAAAATTGACTCTCCACATGCAGAAGACTGAAACTAGATCCAAACATATCACCATGCAAAAAACTAAAGTCTAAGTGGATCAGAGACCTAAACATTAAAACAGAAACACTAAATCTACTGGAAGATAAGGTGGGTAGATTTCTTGGAGACATAAGGGCAGGCAGAGAGTTCATGAACAAAACGCAAACTGCGTGGAAAATTCTTGAGAGAATCAACAACTGGTACCTCATATTATTGAAAAGTTTTGGCACTTCAAAAGATATCACCAACAGAGTGAAAAGAAAGCCCGTAGAATGAGAAATAATTTTAGCCAGCTACCCCTCAGACAAAGGACTTATATTAAGAACCTATAAAGAATTGAAAAACATCAAGCTGCCCAAATTCAAAGACCCTCTCAAAAAATGGGCATCTGAGAGGAACACACAGTTCTCATATGAAGATATACAAATGGCAAATAAATGCATGAAGAAATGTTCACCATCACTGGTCATTTAAGAAATGCAAATTAAAACAACACTGAGATTTCATCTCACTCCTGAAAAAATAGCTGCCAACAAGAAATCAACCAATAAAAAATGTTGGTGAGGCTGTGGGGAAAAGGGAACACTGCTCCACTGTTGGTGAGAATGTAGACTGGTGCACCCACTATGGAGATCAGTATGGAGAATTCTCAGAAGATTAGGACTGGAAGCTCCATTCAACCCAGCTATTCCCCTCCTGGGTATTTTCTCAGAAAAACTGAAAAGGTCATACCACAGTGATATATGTGCACCCATGTTCATAGCAGCATAATTTGTAATAGCTAAATCTTGGAAACAACCAACATGCCCATCAACCACAGAGTGGATGAAAAAGATGTGGTATTTTTATACAATGGAATATTTCTCAGCTATCAAAAAGGATGATGTTGAGACCTTCCTAGGTAAATGGAGACAACTTGAGACTATTCTCATTAGTGAAATAAATAAGAATCATATTTATAAATATTGCATTGTGTCTCTAGTGTAAAAAGTAATAAGAAATTTAGAAGTCATAAAACCCAAAATGTGTAACTGCTACTGTCAAAAAGAGAGGGAAAAGTGCTCTAAACAATATAATTGCACATATGTTTAAGTGTGTAAGATGAATGACCATATTACTGTTTTTGTTAGATCATGGAGCAGAACTGTTAACAGTCTCATTGTTTGAATGTGTATTTTTTATGTTTTAATTTTGTAACTTGAACAACTATTTCCTAGATGACAGTATGTAAGTTATCAAATAATTATTTCTTAGTGCTTTTTTGTTCTTTTCTTTTTTTTTCCTTGGAATTCTGTACTGTTACTACCCTTTTTTCTGTTTTCTTTTGGTTTGGTTTGTTTTCCCTTTAAATAAAATTTTTAAAAAATGGAGTTATCTTACAGTGATATTAAGGTAACTGATAATTCTGTTCAAGAAAACAAATAAAATGATAAGCTATCACCTAAGAATCTGAATCTACCTTTAAAAAGATAAAAACCAATAATTCAGTACATGAGTGTAGCAAGAGTTTAAACTCATTAGGAAAGAGAAATAGTGATCCCCAGATCTATCATATGGAAAACATCCAGGATGAAAATTATCATGATGAAAAAAATAAAGATAATTCAGAATACCCTGTAATTCTTTCATTCTTTTGAATGTTTTTATACTATTTTGTTATGTTTGATATTATTGTATTCGCAACTATGTTCAAGTATAGCAAAGAAAGAGATATTATGGTAGCTACTATTAATACTTGGTTATCTTGTTGTAAAGTTTTGTGTTGCTTATGTTGTCCTGTTCTGATCTGCTTTGTTCTGTCCTCTTTTGTTTTATTCTCTTTAAAATAATAAAATTAAAAGATAAAAATAAAAATCAGAAAAACACAAAGTTCCAAATTAAAAAAACAACAAAAATATTTGAAAATGAAGAAATGCATCTGGCACATCTGCAATTCACACTTTGGAGAGGAGAAAAATGCCACAGAATCAGTATTTAAAAAATAGTGACCAATTATTTTCAGAAACTACTGAAACTGTCAAGGAATGGAATGCTGAATCTTCAGGAAACCAAACAAGATAAATATCAGAAAATCACATGTGAAACATCATAGTTAAACAGTAAAACATAAAAATAAGAAATAAAATCAAAACCCAATGAGATCCCTGAGTAATTTGCCTTGTATCCATTAACTTATTATTAACAAAACTTAAATCATTGTGGAATCTGGAAAAGTGAGAAATCATTTGAAGACTGGTTCTCAGGAAATTAAAGATAAGTAGATTAGTCGAGCCTGTAAACACAATTAATGGTAGTAATTAGAAAAAAGTCTATGCTCCTGAATAAATGAAAGAGAAGCCTCATGTATGAATTCTATACCTTAACTTTAAAAATACTGTATCTCATATCTCCATGGATTCAGACACTAAAACAGGCCAATTCAAGGACCATCTACCATCTCACCTACAGCCACTCCATGTGATGATGTTCAGCCAATGATGACATTTCTAATCTTCATCTAAGACTTACTAGAGAATCGGGGAACATACTATTACTTTAAATAGGTCACTGATTCAAGGTGGAAACGAGAGTTTTATGAAGTTTTCCATTTAAAAAATGTAAGAACTCAAACTAAAATAGTCAAAAAACATCAAATTTTATACAAGATAGGAGAAAACTTACAAATACAGTAACAATAGTAAAAGTACATGTATAACATTCAATTTTTTGTGATTGGATTATGTTTGAAATTCAAATTGCCAAGGACCTGTAGTTTCTCACAGAGATGCAAAGCCTTAGGAGTCCATGTGCCACAAACAATGTGATGAGAGGCCAGGTGTGAGCAAGACATATGATCCAGCTGAAGTATTTTATACAACAAAAAGTAAAATAAAACATAAAGAAAAGGAACAAACTTCATTAATCGTAATTTGGAATAATGCATTACCCTAAAATGAAACAAGAAAGACATTCAGATTTTAAGCAATAAAAATACACAATTCACCATAGCCAAGATATGGAACCAGACCAGGTGCTCAAAAATAGAAGATTGACTGAAGAAAGTGTGGTGCATATACACAGCTGGGCATTATTCAGAAGAAAGCAAATATGGAATGATATCATCTGTATGAAAATGAATGAAGCAGATGATCATCATGTCAAGTAAAATGAACTGTACTCAGAAAGACAAATAGTGCACATTTTCCCTGACACATGGAATCTAAAAAAGGTGACATATTGGGGAAGAGAGATTATTATTAGACAAATGGAAGAAAGAAAGAGGGAGAATAAGAGTTAGTAATGTGGGATAGAAAAATAGTTATTAATTTTACAGTTAAGAGATTAGAATGCTGGTATGAATTTGTTGAGGTGAAAAGTTTTCTACTGTACTCTGTTAAGTGAAAGAGAAGGTACTGTCAATCTTTTTACTTTAAAATGGGTATTAATATATAAAGATATCGAGAAATTGTCTAGAATGATACTCTCTTAATTATTTTAATATATCTCTGGGAGTGAGAAAATGAGAACTTTTTAAAATAGTTTTTTTTTTTATTTGTGCTATTATAAAATGTTTCTATGTGGAAGAAATGAAGAATAGCTATACATAAGTGAAGTAATAGATACGTTAATTAGCTTGATTGTAATAATGGTTTTACAGTGTATATAGTGCAAAACAATGTGTGCTTTACATAGATATAATTTGATTTGTCAATTTTCCTCCATAAAAATGAATTAAAATTTTAAAAAATACAATATCTTAGCACCATACCACACAAAGTGCCCAACTTCTGGATAATAGTGTATACTGTGACGAAGCACCTTCTGATTCCTACTTAACCAACTCATTCTTTCTGCTAGACTTTCTAATTCACAAATACTCTTTCTGTTAAACTAAGTCAATGAAATGGGTTTTTGAACATCAAGCAGAGATGAAATAGATGGTTAAATGACCTATAATTCACAAAAGAGATCCCAGAGTATTAAGTCCACACTGCTAAGAGGGAAGGAGGTGCAATTCCCACCCTGAGAGAGCACAAATTCTAGATGGAGGCAGGATCTTGACTTCCTAGAGAGACAGACCAAGTACATGGGGGGAGAGGAATGAAGAGTAAAAACAGATACAGTAATGGTATGCAAAGTTTTTAAACTGCAAGTAATTTTGGGGAACACAAACAGTTCCTCACTCTGGAGCTCAGCATTCAGGAGGAGCAGTAAGAAAATGAGTCCAGATAGGCAAGCAAAGCAATTTAAATGGTGACAGTGCCTGCTCTGGAGTCGTGACTCTGGAAGATTGAATGCCCTGGAGTGCAGGGTCCCTTCCCTGCCATCTCCTCACAAGACTTGGCCATCCTGACCTTCCAGAACTGACAAGGAAAGCCAGAAGAGGATCTTCTGGAAATTAATGTGCAGTGTGAAAGTTAAGGAGTTGCCAAAACAGCAGTGTGTTTCAGTAAATATCTCTGTCCAACATACTCATATTTCAGCTTGGTCTGCACTATTCTTCATGGTCTGGTCATGCTTAATGGAAACATGACAGCAGTGAACAGTGCTGTAAAGGTAATATTTACCTTCTTCTAATGAAATTTTTAGACTTTTGAAAATGTAGTGAGCTCCACTATCAGTATGCAGGCCATTAGCATCACCCAAACCATAATTTTTCTCCTGAGATGCCAGTGTAGGGTTAATAGATACTTTTCTCTCCCTTCCTGAATCTGACCCCACCCAACTGGCGCAATAATTTGACCACCTGTGTCAGTGTGAGGGTGACATTAGTAGCTCTCTGAAGTTCTCCCTCTTTCTCAGTAAGAAAGACATTAATGTCCTGGCTTTTGTAAGTGACCACAAGGAGTGAAATAAACCAGTCACACAGTCTTAAATACCATAAAATATCTCTCATTTGAGTAAGGAAAAGTACAACAAAAATAATAAAGGAAGAACAAAAGGAGCCAAGGGCATGGGTGTCTTTCTAGACACATTTTCCTCACACTTCTATATAACATACAGGTGGACTACCTAATACAGCCTGGGCAAAGAACTTACATCCAGCCAGATCCTGCTCTGAATAGCAAAGTAGCCTTTCCCAAAGGATTGCAGAAAAGATCAACCAAGTTTAAAATCCCTGATTCAACAGGTTCCCTGACCTTACCAAGACTTTATGAACTCTTTTTGTTAAAAGAAATATTCATCAAGATCAGCAGAGGAGTGTAACATGTATATACCATGCTTTCTGAGAGGAGTGGCCAGTACACAATTCTTTTAAATATGATACTCTGGGTACTTCATTTCTCTCTATTCATTAGTTAACTATTTAGCTCAAAATTAGATAGCCTCTTAGCCTTTTAGTAAGTGAGGAATGACTGCTCAGCACTGCGGTTTGTATTGGAAAGAGCAAGAGACATGCTGTAGTTGGGGCTTGCAAGGAAAAAAATTTGATACAAAACACATATTTTATAGAATTATTTTATAGCAGTTACCCAAAGAGTCAAACACCAAAAATGCAGGAAATTTGCCCACACACTAAAGATACAAAGAATCCATTGGAGGAACTGGATCCCACAGCAATGTCTTGCATGAGTCCAGCTAAAGACATAGAGCCCAAGGCAATTCCCCCACAAATCCAACTGGAAGCTTGGAGCCCATGACAATGATTCATGCAAGTCTGTTTCACAAAACTGTGCTGGAAAGGTCCAAAGGTCAGCAGTGAAAACTAGAAAGTCTGTCTCAGCAGAATGAAGGATCTGTGGCAGTAGACTGAAGGATGCACACTGGAGCCAGGAAGTCATGCTCATAGTAAGGACCAGGGCTCCCTCTGAAGTAAACCACAGCCATTCTTAGAGACAAAACCTCTAGCTCTGCTGACAATGAGAACAGCCAAGTTCATAGCAGGAAAGAAGTTCAACAACCTCCTCTGGGAGAACCAACAGCAAAGAGAACCCACAATGCCAACTTCATCTTTTCTAGTTTTCCCTCTTATGTTGTTCACAACAATCACCAGGGTCCTCCACACCCAGTGCTGATTCGGTTCAGCTTGGTGACACAAGTTGACCACTAGTTGTCAATCCACCACAAGCCACAACCCTCAATATACTAGTAGCTACAGAGCCGTGCATACTAAGTAGGTGAATTGTATGATGCATGATTAACAGATAGTATAGCTATCCATTGTTGAAAAGGAAAAAATAACTATGAAGCCAAAATAATCTCTACCAATTTTTGGTGCACGATCTGAAGAAGTCTAGGCATTGATATTTTTAAAAGACAAACTTTAGTTTCTCATAAGACTATAAAACCTATAGACATAGGTAAGGCAGTCATTTGGTTCTTTAATTATCATAAAAACATTTCAACCCAGAATCACTGACACAGTAAGCAATGCAGTATGAACTAGGTATAGTCTTCAACCACTGACAGTTGTCCACTGAAAACTATTTGAGGTAACAGAAATATCAATAAGAAACCTGACCTGATCATGAAATGTAGTAAACATGTACTGAAATTTCATGCCAAACTCAATACATATGTTCCAATAGATATGAAAAAACATGTATTTTAAAATCTCTTGTCAGAAATATTTGGAGAATATTTAAAGAACATGAGGTCCACCGACCCCTCCATAAAAGCTAGGTTTATCCACAAATAATGCACAACTATCACACAGCTGCATAGTAGATCACAGGGTCTAACATCTGAGTGTCTATAACATGTAGAGTAAGGGCAATGGCTACAACAAGCTCTCTCAGAAGGCACACTGGGTATGTGCACTGCCATATGCATCATGTGGTACCATGGAGATGCTCTCCCATGTCATCCTTGAGTTCCTCTGCATCTCTGTGTAAAATACTCACGAGATATTTCGCTGAAAAGTAAATACCAGGACAAGTTGCTCTGAAGAGCGAGCATGTCATCCCCTTCATGGACCCTAAACTCTGGACTGGTCATTTCCGTTTTTCTTATGACCCCAGGATGCAGCTTTCTGATGTTCAGAGGGCCCTCCACTCCACCCACATTCACTCCACTGTGCTCTCTCATGGCAACTTTCCACACCTGCTTATATTTTGTCACCCATTTATCACACTCATTCTCCCTTCAGATGTTTCCTGGACACTTAATGAAAATAAATGCAGAAATAGATTTGTGCACATGTGGATTTTAATGCACTGGATGCGAAAGAATGTGTTTCCTGAGGGAGCTGCTGTGCAATGTCTTGGGTGTGAAAAACAGATCCCCAGTAAACAACTGTTACTACAAATCTCTATGGTTTTTGTAAGTGGAATGATTTTGTACATTTCTAATATTGCTAAAAAAATAAAACAAGTCACTAAGCCCCCGCTCCACCTCAGAACTAAGTTGCCTCCCCCTTGGGCTCCCTGCTTACTGCACCTTCCACAGGCCATTTCACTAGAAAAGAGAGTCCCATCATACCTCTACTATCCAGAACCTCCACTCTTGCAGCCCCTTTGCTGATGTAAGTAAAGGTGATGACCTGCTTCTTCCTAGCACTGTGGATTATAGCCATGTAAGAATCCAACAGAGAAAGGACAGGAAGACCCTTGCCACTTTCCATGGAAACCCTGATAATTACCATAAAAAAAAACTGATAAAAGTGTTTAAGAAGAAATTTGCCTGCAATGGCCTGTCATGGAGCATCCAGGGTATGGAGAAGTAATCCAGCTCCAGGGTGACAAGTGTAAGAACACATTTAGCCAGATCCTAGTAGAGACTTGACTGGCTAAGAATAATCAGCTGAAGTTTCATGGGTTTTAACTGCTTGTGGCTCACTGAATTTTAAGTGAGGATGTCTTTGCAATAGTAGAATGCCCCTTCAGTCTCTTGTCACAAGTTTAAAACCTCGGCGGCTTGTAAAATGTAATCATTTGGACTAGGGTAATTTCTTTGTGCAATAAAGTGAAAAGAGTCATGCAAATAAAAAAATATAAAATGAGGCAATATTTCATACACTGAAAAAATAGTGGATGGATTCAGTCTAATTTGTTTCATCTTTTATTCTTCTGAATCACAGTTTTTCAATATTATTTCAATAAGTATTATATTAAGCTGATTAATTTACCAAGTTAATAACAAGCTCAACTATTCACAACTGAAGCTCAGCAGGTTTTTTGCAAACCATTGAAAGTTATGGATAAACATATCCTGGGAATAAGAAAACATAACAGATTGATCCTTCTCCACAAGATAATAATGCTAACAAAGTTCTTAACTTGCAGTAACTTTCACGCACATTAAGTTTTTAAGCATCCAGTATCAACTACATTTATCTTCACACAGTTGCAGAAAGGCAGGATCATTACCTTATCGACTGGCCCATAACACACTTCCAGACTCAGAACTAGTTGCACTATCACACTATTTTTCTGAGAAGCTGCTCTAAATTGTCAGTTTGTGCATCATACTTAATTGAAACTGTGAAAAAATCATTTCTACTGAGCAGTGAGCTAATTTTTTAAAACAAATTTTGCACAAGATAAGCACCGACCTTTCACACCACATACTCTGCCCAAAATTATTCATTGGGCTTAATTGCTGTTCAGGTAGCCCAAAGGCTCTGGTTTTAAGGCCCGATTGATCAGAAGCAGAGCATGAACAATTCTGGATTTAGAAGATGACATCAATTACAGGATCTTCCAAACGCGTCTGACAGTTACCTTCCACTGCATAAGGGTAACAAGCACCTCTAGATGTCCAAAAGAACCCCCTGAGTATCCGCACTCTACTCTAGGCTGCCTCCTCCCTCACCTTCCTGCTGTGGGTCCCTCTGCCCCCTTGCGTTGGGGACACAGGACTCCACCCTCATCGCCTTCCCTTCCCGAAGGGCCGCAGTTGCCTCTTCCAGGCCCAGCACTCACCGCAGGGTGAACCCGGGACTGCGAGTGCTGAACGCTTGGTTGTGGGGTGTGCGTTGAGTCCGGGAGTTCCCACTGCAGGCAGCCTGGGCAGAGCAGTTGAGCTTCGGAGCCAGAGAGCAGGGGGCTCCTCCCAGGGCGGGGCGCCAGGATAAGCGCTTATCCTGTCAGCACAGGTTAAGTGCCCTGTGCCAGGGGAGCGGGAGCCGCCCCAAAATGGAACTGCCACTCTTCTGTGGTGCCCAGATGACCCAGCGGGCTGTCCAGGAGCCTGCATAGAGGAGCAAGAACTTTTGCCTTGGGGCCAGGATGGGGGGGTGTCTTCCAAAAGGAAAGCCATGCTTTTCCTGGAATCCCGGACTCTTCCTGGCCTGATGGAGACCTCGGCTGCCCCAGAAAGGTTGGGGCTGCTTCTGGCCTCGCACCTGAGTGTTGGAGCCTCTGATGCTGAATTTCTCCCTCACACCTTTTCACCAGAGGGCAGTGAGCTCAAGTGAAATCACGATTGTGCCCCAGGACCAGTATAACCAGGAATGTATTCTAAGGGGTGTGGAGTTTACATGAAAGTGTCTCTATGAAAGTTTACAATGTTCTTCACACCACTGTGGAACACATCAAAGTAAAAAGTGCACGGTAAACAACGGAGTGAAGGGACAGCACAGAGAACAGGAGTTAATACTAGCTAGCTCTTCATGTGACAGGAGAATATCCAGAATCTATAAGGAACTGAAAAACACCACCACCAAAGACAAAAACCCAAGGATGCAAATTTAAAAATGGGCAGTGGGCAATTCATCTGAAGAAATATGTCTCAGAAGAAGAAATCTCCAATAAATATATTAAACAATGTTCACTATCACTAGCCATCAGGGAAATACAAATCAAAAACACAATGAGATACCATGTCACCCCAGTTATAATTCCAGTTATCAAAACTAACAAATGCTGGTGAGGAGGTGGAGAAAAAAAGAACATTTCTGCACTGTTGGTGGTTATGTAAATTGATATACCCACTGTGAAAAACAGAAGGAAGTTTCCTCATAAATGGGACAACTGGAACTACCATACAATCCAGCTGTTTCATGCATGGGAATATTTTTAAAGGAAATAAGTGAACGTATAAAAGAGCTTGTATGCCTATGTTATTATTTCACTGTTCACAATAGTGAAAATGTAGAATCAGCTTAAGCTCCCATCAACAGGTGAATGGATAAAAATATGAGGTATATACACAATGCAGTGTCATTCAGCCTTAATGAAGAATGAAATCTATCATCTGGAAAAATGAATAGAACTGTAGGACATCATATTAAGTGAAATAAACCAGACACAGAAAGACATGTAGCACATGTTCTGTCCCACGTTGGAAGTGACAACAAAAATAGTTGACTAGAAAATGGAAAACTGATTACTAGGGCCAGAGTGGAGGGATTATGGAGCCCAGAAGATTGATCAGACATGATCTTTGCATGTATGGAAATATCATAGTTAATTCCTTCAATCTCTACAATTTTTAAGTATTAACATTTAAAAATTAGATATATGTAAAATTTTTAAAAACTAAGATAAACAATTTCCAGAAAGCTAACCATAAAACTGGGTCCAGTGAGACTTTAAAGAGAGAGAGAGAGAGAGAGAGAGGGAGAGAGAGAGAGAGAGAGAGAGAGAGAGAGAGAGAGAGAGAGAGAAAGTTAAAAAGAGAAGCAGTGAAAATAATAGACAACCCTGCAGTAAGAGTGAGATGACTGCAGCAATGCCCACAAAAAATCTGCCTAGCAATTCTGAAGACAGCTTACTTTGATGATTGTGAATGAAATTCTGTCCAGTGCTGTCTCTGGAGCCCACTTCAGGTCATTTTGCTCCTCCTCTAAGATCATCAGGGTCAGGCATTTTTATCTTTGAAAGTTATCTTTTATCCTTTTCATCAATTCATAACTGCAAATTGGAATCATATTAACATTTTTCATTGTACCAAAATTTAGACAAAGTTGAAAAAAGTATACATTTTATGTTATTTATATGGCAGCTAGAACCAGTTTCCCAGAACTCTTGCAAGAATATACATACATACAAGGCCAGATCAAGACTTCAGGTAGTCAAATATTGGTCATGAGCCAAACCAAACCCAACCAGATCATGGCTTCCTTTTGAAATTTGATAGAAAAATTACATGGGCCGAGATTCCCACACCATTGCTTAAACTTTCTTAATCAAGGTCACAGCAGGGTTTCCTTTCAGAAGTAAATGTCTATAAGGGTTGTAACAGCCCAATGGAAGCCATTATAGTTATCTTTGCTGGTAAAATAGTAGACCAAAAAGAGTGTTGAATTTCTGGAGGGATTGCAGAGATTGGTGCCACCATCAAGAACCTCAAAGATGCAGGCCTTGCAATTCCCATCACATCTCTATTTAATTTTCCCAGTAAGCCTGTTCAGAAGATGCATGGGTCATGGAGAATGATGGTAGGTTACGGTAAACTGAATCAAATGTTGACTTGGATTGCAGCTACTGTACCAGATATGGTTTTGTTGCTTGAACAGATTAATACAAATCCTGGTACTTGGTGGGCAGCCACTGATTTGGCAAAGCCTACTGCATATTCAATCATAAGGTCTATCTGCAACAATTTGCTTTCATCTGGTAAGGACAGCAATATACCTTCTTTGCCCTGCCTCAGGGTTCCATAAATGTCCAGACCTGTGTCATAATTTAGTTTGTAGGGTTCTTGATCACCTTTTTCTCCCACAAGGTATCACCCTAATTCATTACATCAGTGATGTTATGCTGATTGGGCCAAGCGAACAGGACATAACAACCATTCTGGATTCATTAGCAAAGCATTTGAGAGTCAGAGGATGAGAAATAAGCTAAAATTCAAGGTATTTCTACCTCACAGAAATGTCCAGAATCTCAGTGGTGTGGGGAGTGAAGAGATATCTCTTCTAAGGTAAAAGATAACTTGTTGCATCTGGCTTCCTTTATAATAAAAAAAGAGGCACAATGCCTTGTGGGCCTATTTTGATTTTGGAGACAACACATGCCTCATTCATGTAATTTACTTATACTCTGCACTTGCTCTCACTTGATCATGTACAATACCATTTCCATTTAATATTTAACATGCCTTAGATGTCTTACTCCAGTCCTTTTACTGACTGACTCAGAAAGCTGTTGGTTTGGAGTAGGACTTAGAAGAAGAAAAGGCTCTGCAAAGGTCCAGGTTGCTGTGCAGGCTGCTCTGTCACTGCAGCTATGATCCAGCAGATCCAATGGTATTTCAAGTGTCAGTGCAGGTAGAGATGGCATTTGTAGTTTCTGGCAGGCCCCCATATGTGAATCGCAACAGAGACATTTATGGTTTGGGAACAAAGCTCTATATCATCTGCAGACAACTATTCTCCCTTTTAATATCAGCTCTCCTCCTCCTTCTCTGTCAGTATTCTTGTTGTTAGTGTATAGGAATGCTATTGATTTTTGAGTATTGACATTGTACCCAGCTACATTGCAGAGTTTACTTATTATATATAGGAATTTTTCAATAGAGTTTTGGGGGTCTTCTATGTAAAATATCATGTCATCTGCAAATAATGATAATTTAATGTCTTGTTTTCCTATCTTTACCCCTTTTATTTCTCTCTCTTGTCTAATTGCTCTGGCAGTATTTCCAGTACATTGTTGAATAGGAGCGGTAATAGGTGTCTTGTACCTGATTTTAAGGTAAAGGCTTTCAGTTTTGGGCCATTTAATATGATGTTGGCTGTTGGTTTTCATAGATGGCCTTTATCGTATTGAGGTAAAGACCATCTATTCCAATTCTCTGTAAGGTTCTTATGAATGAGTGTTGGACCCTATCAAAAGCTTTCTCTGCATCTATAGAGATGACCATGTGGTTCTTACTTTTGGCTCTGTTGATAAGGTGGATTACATTTATTGATTTGTGTATGATGAAATATCCCTGCATTCCTGGGATGAATCCCACTTGATCGCGGTGAAGAATCTTCTTGATGATTTGCTGCATCCTGTTTGCCAATATTTTATTGAGAATTTTTGCATCTATGTTCATTAGGGAGATTATCCTGTAGTTCTCTTTTTTTAGTTGTGTCTTTCTCTGGTTTTGGTACTAGAGTAATGACTTAGGAAGAATTGCTTCCCTTTCAATTTCATTGAAGGGTTTGAGGAGTGTTGGAATTAAGTCTTCTTTGTATTTCTTGTAGAATTCTGCAGTGAATCCATCTGGGCCTGGGCTCTTCTTTGTTGGCAAGGACTTAATTACATTTTCAATTTCATTAATAGAAATTGGGTTATTCAGCAGTTTTACATCTTCCTGATCCAGCTTTGGTAGTTCATATGTATCTAGGAATCTGTCTATTTCTTCTGTGTTATCAAACCTATGAGAGTAGAGGTTTTCAAAATGGGTGTTGATGATCTTCTGTATTTCCACAGAGTCTGTAGTAATTTCACCTTTTTCATTCCTTATTGCATGAATTTGAGTTTTTTCTTTCCTTTTTTACATAAGGTTGGCCAGGGGCTTATCAATTTTATTTATTCTTTCAAAGAACCAACTCTTTGATTCATTGATCCTTTGTACTGTTTTCTTAGCCTCTATTGCATTAATTTCTGCTCTAATCCTTATAATTTCCTCCTTCGTTTTGGCCTTGGGCTTGGCTTGCTCTTCTTTTTCTAGATGTTTGAGTTGTAGAATCAGTTGTTTATTTGTGTTTGTTCTGTCTTCCTGATGTGGGAACTCAGTGCAATACATTTTCCTCTGAAGCCTGATTTCATTGCATCCCACAAATTCAGTTAAGTTGTGTTTGTATTTTCATTTGCTTGTAGATATTGTTTAATTTCTTCTTTAATTTCCTCTGTGACCCACTGATTGCTCAAGAGTGCATTATCAGTTTCCATGTGTTTTTGAGTTTTTTGCAGTTGCTTTTATCGTTAATTTCTCATTTCATGGCACTATGATCTGATAACATGCTTGGGATAATTTCAATTCTTTTGCATTTACTTAAATATATTCTGTGGGCTAGTATATGGTCTATGTTAGAGAATGTCCCATGTACTGCTGAGGAGAAGGTATATTCTGATGTTGTTGGATGGAAAACTCTATATACATCTATCAAGTCCATTTGTTCACAGGTGTGATTCAGTTCTGTTATTTGTTGATTTTCTGTCTAATTGATCTGTCCCTCTGTGTCAATGGTGTGTTAAAATTTCCTGTTATAATTGTGTTATTGCTTATTGATTTTTCATTTCTGTTAATATTTTCTTTGTATACGTGGGTGCTCTGAAATTTGGTGCATATATATTTAAGCTTGTTATCTCTTCCTCTTGAAGTTTTCTCCTAACTAGTATATAGTGACCTTCTTTATGTCTTTGGATCATTCTTGGTTTGAAGTTCACATTGTCTGAAAACAGGATTGCTACTCCCGCTTTTTTTTGGTTTCCTGTTGCGTGAAGTATTGTTGTCCATCCTTTGACTTTCAGTCTATGGATTTCCTTTTGGGTAAGATGGGTTTCTTGTAGACAGCATATGGTTGGGTGTTGTGTCTTGATCCATTCTGCCAGTCTGTTTCTTTTGATTGGTGAGTTGAGGCCATTTATATTAATGGTTATAACTGTTATATATTGGTTTGTTGTTTACATATTATCTTTCTGCTCTTGTATCTTTAGCTTTCCATTCTATTTAATTGTCTGCCTTGCTTGGTGGTTTTATCCTATGTGTATCTAGAATATCTCACAGTATTCCTTGTAGGGTTGGTTTGGTGGTCATGAAGTTTTTCATCGGTTCTTTTTCATGGAAGTATCTTACTTCCATGGAGTACATCCAATGGAGAACATCCATTTTGAAGGACAGTTTTGCAGGGTACGTCAGTCTGGGTTGGAAGTGGTTTTCCTTTAGGATCTGAAATACTTCACTCCATGCTCTTCTTGATTTCATTGTTTGTGTTGAGAAGTCTGCTGTGATTCTGATAGGTTTTCCTTTATAGGTGATCTGTCTTTTCTATCAGCTTTTAGAATACTGTTCTTATGGTGGATTTCTGGGATGGTGATTATTATGTGTCTGGGTGTAGTTTTATTTTGGTTATGGCTATTTGGAGTTCTATATGCTTCACTAATCCAAATGTCAGTTTCCATTCTCATTTTGGGACATTTTCAGCTATTACTTCTGTAAATGTCCTCTTGATATAATTTGGGCTGTCCCCTTCTTTTTCATTTATCCCTATTAATCTTATGTTATTTTTCTTTGCATAATCTTGCAGCTGTTGAATTGGTTTTTTTCCTGATTCTTTGTTATTTTTAAAAGACCTTTCCTTTACTGTTCACTAGCTGTAATCTTATCTTCGAGGTCTGAAATTCCATCTTCACTTTATTTGAGGCAGTTTTGGTAACTTTCAATAGAATTTTTGATTTCCTGTATATCTCTTTGAATCTGCTTTATGTATTCTGTTTGTTTCTTATACTGTTCATTCAGGGATTCTATCTGTTTGCTTTGTTCCTCTAATTTTTTAGCTGTGTTTTCACTGGATGTGTTCCCTATTTCTTTCACTACTTTTATCATTTCTTCTTTTACCTGGGAAATTGTTTCTAATTTGAATTTCTCCATAGCTTCCCCTAGTTGCTTCTTTATTTCAGTTGATATTTCAGTCATTTCATATGTATGGCTTCTATTTTCTTCTATGTTTGTGGCTCCCAGGCTTTGTTGGGGTGGGCTGGTGATTTGAGCCTGCCTTTTGGTCTTTCCTTTTGTCATTTTTCTTCAATTCCTTGGTTTGAGTGGTGTTGCAAAGCTTCCTCTGGGTGTGTCATAAATCTCCTCCTGCACCCTCAACTGCTGAAGCAGTCTCAGCTTCTCTGCAGGTACTTGGCTCCCTAAATTGAGAGGTGGAAGTAGGGTATGGAGAACTGGAGCCAGAAAAACCCCCAGGGCACAATCCCCTGTCCTAGGCATATGGACATGAACTCAACCCCTGGCAGTGCTAGTCTTAAGCTCTCCCCAGGCCAGCCCAGTTGAGCCCAGAGTCCTCGTGCAAGGTTCCTGCCTCCTGGACTGAAACAAGAATGCTGAGCATGGCTGACTGAGGCCCTGAAATCTGCTGGACCCAGTCCAGCATCCTGGCAGCTTCCCAGAAACTCCTCCTTTCAATTTTATTAAAGAATTTTAAGAGTATTGATGTTAAATCATCTCTAAATTTCTTGTAGAATTCAGCAGTGAATCCAGAAGGGCCTTGCCTTTTCTTTCAACTTCAGTAGCTGTGTTGAGTTATTCAAAATATTTATACCTTCTTCATTCATATCTAGTAATTAATAATTTTCTAGGAATCTGTCCATTTCTTCTGTGTTTTGCAGGCTATGCAAGTAAAGATTTTCAATGTTGGTGCTGATGATCTTGTTGTGAATTTCCATGGGTTCTGTAGGAATTTTATCCTTTTCATTCCTCTTGCATGGATTTGGCTTTTTCTTTCCTTTTCTTGAGAAGGTTGATAAGGAGTTCATATATTTTGTTTATTCTTTCAAAGAACCAACTCTTTGATTCATTAACTCTTTGTATTATTTTCTTAGTCTCAATAGCATTAATTTCTGCTCTCATGTTTATAATTTGCTCTTTTATAATTTTTCATGAGCTTTGGTCTTGAATTGCTCTTCTTTTCCTAGAAGCTTCAGTTGTAGCAGTCAGTTGTTTATTAATGCTTATTCTTTTTTCCTAATATGAGAAATTATTGCTATATATTCCCTCTTAGAAACACTTTTATTGCATCCCACAGGTTCTGTTATGTTTTATCTGCATTTTCAAAACTTTTTTGAGAATGGTAGATATTTAATTTCTTCTTTAATTTCTGCTGTGATCCATTTGTTGGTCAGGAGGGTGTTATTCAATTTCCATGTTTATGTAGGTTTAGCAATTTCTTTTGCCATTAATTTCCAGTTTCAATGGACTATGGACAGGTAATATGCATAGGATAATTTCAGTCCCTTTGCATTTACTAAATCATTTTCTATAGTCTCATAGAGAATTTATTTTAGAGAACATCCCATGTACAGTTGAGAAGAATGTGTATTTTGATGTTGTTGGTGGAACACCCAATAATTTCCAATAAGTCCATTTGTTTACAGGTGTGACTTGGTTCTGTGTTTTTTTTCACTCACTTTTTGTCTAGTTGATATATCTCCTTGTGACAATGTGGAATGAAGATCCCCATTACAGTTGTGTTATTGTATATTTGACTTTTCATGTCTATTATTATTTGTCCTGTATAGTTGGGTACACCCATATTTTCTGCATACATATTTATGATTGCTATCTCTTCCTCTTGAGTTTTTCCTCTCATAATTATGTAGTGCCCTTCTTTATCTCTTTTGATCATTTTTAGTTTGAAGTTCACACTGTCTGCAAACAGAATAGATACTTTTGCTTTTTTTTTCTGAGTTCCTGTAACCTGAGGTATTGCTTTCCAACCTTTGACTTTTAGTCTATGAATTTATTTTTGAGTTAAAAATTTTTCTTGTATATAGCATATTGTTGTACCTTGTTTCTTGAACTATTCTGCCAATTTATTTCTTTCAATTGGTGAATTGAGACCATTTACATTGATGGTCATAACTGATGTATACTGGCTTAACTTTGTCATGTTATTTCTCTGTTGTTGGTTCCCTGCCCCCCAACCACCACTTGTTCAATGGCTTGCCTTGCCTTTTGGTTTCCTTCTGTTTTTGTTCTGTTAATTGTGATCATTTTTATCTCTATTTTGTATGTTTTTCAGTACTCTGTCTCGGGTTTGTTTGGACATGTATTTCTTCATTTGTTCTTTGTCATGGAAGTATTTTATTTCTCCATTAATTTTGAAAGAAAATTTTGCAAGGTGCCTCAATCAGATTTGAAATTTGTTTTCTTTCAGGGCTTGAAATACTTCACTCCAAGCTTTTCTTGACTTAAGGGTTTGTATTGAGAAGTTGACCATGATTCTAATGGGCTTTCCTTGGTAAGTGAGCTGTTTCTTTTCTGTAAAAGCCTCTAGTTTTCTGTTTTTATGTTGAATTTCTGGGATCATGATTATTATGTGTCTAGATTTATTTTGGTTTAGATTTATTTTGGTTATGGCTGTTTGGAGTTCTATATGCTTCACTTAACTGTATATCACAATCTTTTAATCAGAATTTTCTGCTATTACCTCTGCAAGTAGTTGTTTATGTCATTTGTATTGACTCTTGTATTTTTATTGACACCTATCAATATTATATTGTTTTTCTTTGAATTTTGTTGGAGCTGTTGAATTATTTCAGGATCCCTTGTTATTTTAAAGAGTTTTTTCATTTTATGATTGCTAGCTGTGATCCTGTCTTCAAGTTCTGACAGTCTATTTTCAGTTTTGTGCAACATTTTGCCAGAATTTTTAATTTTCTGGATATTGCTTTAAATTTGTTTCATGCATTCTAATTCTTGCCTATATTGTTCATTCAAGGTTTCCACATTTTCACATGCTCTTGTCATTTCTTTCTTTACCTGAGGGATTATTTCTAATCTGATTTACTCTATAGCCTCATGGATTTGTTTCTTCATTTTATTTTCTATCTTTTCAGAAGTTTCAGTTGTGTGGCTTCCAATGACCTCTATTTCTATGTCTCCTGTACTTTTTCCAGATGGGCTGGCCATTTGAGTTTGCATTTTGCTTTTTCATTTTGTCATTTTCACCTCTTGAGTTAATATTTTGGTCTGTTCAATCCCACTGTTCTCCATTGTCCATCTTGTGTGTTTTAGGGCCTTACTGCATGTCTGATGTTTACCTAGCTGCTGCGTCCTGCAGTGTAATGGAGGGGCAAGTCACCTGAGTCCCTCATGAAGGCCTGTTGTATGAGTCCTATATTCTTTCAAGGCTGACTAGTCTAGGAGTATTGATATGAACCAACATTTAGCTCATACTGTTACTATGGCTTTGGTTGTTCCAGGCTACCAGACCCACCTGTCTATAGTGTACACTCCAGCAAGGTGGTCTGCAATAAACTTCTCAAACTTGCTTAAACTCTTCCTGCCCTAGTGGTCTCAACTGTGTCTCTGTTTTTTAAACACTTTCTTAGCAAACTTGCTTGATTTTGTGCTACTGGGGATGATTCTGGATCTCATGCATGCCTGGCAAGTGCTCTATAACTGTGCTATACCTCCAACCATACATGTAGATTGTAGTTTAAAATTCTCATGTATATTTCACTGATTCTTACATATTTAAAGCATATGGGGAAATATGTACTATGAAGTAATGTTAAAAAGACAATCTGTGTCTTCAGGGTTTTCGTAGAGTGCTGAATTTAAACTGAGGAAAAATAATGTGGGTGACATTTCAGTGTCTGAGGTAAGGGAAAAGGAAATTAAACACTTACAAGCTTCCAAAATATATAAAAGGGTAACAGTCCTATTTCTTGAGGACTCAGAAAGTTTCTACCTCTAAAGCTAACCTGATAATGACATGCTGATTCTGGCCCAAGTACTTACAGAAAGATAGTGCTTTTCAAAGGCAGATGCATCTTTGGAATACATTGTTAGATGAGGACTTGCCTGTTCTGGCCTTTCCCTCTTCTTCCTGAATTTTGATGTCTCTGTGTTTGAGATGGTCCATGTAAAGTACAACATTTTGTGTATTCTCTCAATAATTTCAGGAAAGACCACACTGATATGAAGATTTACCACATACCAAACAGCAGCATCAGCACTTACAAAGTGACTTGGAAAGAAAACAGAATGATTGGATTAGGAGAGCATGACTGGATCCAACAAGCATCCACCATCACATGCCAAACACTACAGTAACTAGCCAATCAATAGTTAAAAACAAACTTAAATGATAGATACTTATGCTTAGTCTCAGCTACTTAGAAGTCTGATGTAAGAGACATGCTTAAACTCAAAGTGTTCTAAGTCAGCCTAAAATATATGCCAAAGTCCCACATCAAATGAATAAATGCAAAGTACACAAATAAAAACAAACACAAATTAACTTACATAATTAGAAAAATAATTAAAATATTTGCCGTTAACTGTAAAATATAGATAGTTAAACAAAGACAAAATCCATGACAATTGAGAAGCTATAATCACAGGTGAGTGCTACATATAAAAGTTATTTTCCTATAAGAAGAAGTAAGAATAGTGATGTCTACTCACTGCTCCATGGAAAAGCCTTAGAGGTGACAAATGCAATAGTCATAGCAGAATGTAAACACAATGAATCAAGTTTTTACAAGTCTGAATTTGTGAATTCTGATATCACATTCTTCCTAAGTCCACTAAACTTGTCACCTCTTTTGAATAGAGATGAAAAGATTTTAACATCAGTTACCTTTCTTTTTACTTTTTAAGTTTTTAATGTGCATTTTTTCCAAACAAAAAGTCAGTAACTCTCCCCTAGTTGTTAAAAATCTATTTTGAAAATCTGTCAAAGAATAAAATTAAAAAGTTTGGGAACCCATTCACACACACACACACACACACACACACACACACACACACATTTCCTACCTTCAAACATCCTTGGTAAAATTTTGTGGGCTCTTGTGCTTGTTCCTTACCATATGATCACACATTTTTTAGGAAGGCATGGATTTACATTACAGATCTTTATAATTTTCTAGAAACAGCCTAAGTTTTCCAAAAAGCCTGGATGATCTGAGGAGGAGGAGGAGGAGGAAGACAGTGGATGTAGCTCCAGATGGTGGCAGTGTCTGGGAGGGTCATCTCCAGTGAGGTTTCTTATGAATAGTTGCAAGTATAAATATAAAAGAATCTGGCCAAATTTGGGGTAACTTGTGGCTAAATGAGATGAAGCAGATTCTCATGACATTCTGAATTCATTCTTTCCCATTACTAATCATTAGTTCTTTTAAAAAGTATGTAGGTATGTTATACTTTTTCTAAAAGTTACTACACATATTCATTCAACATAGTAAAACTAGTGAATAAAGCAGAAGAAAATATTAAACTCTCTCACCTTCCAACCAACCCATATGTCTATTAATATTTTAACATTTGTAACTCCATTTTCAATGTTGTATTGAAATATTTACATGTTTCATTGCCTAATATGAAGCCTGCCCTAGAAGACTCCATGAAATTTGAGAAGAATGTATATTGTGCTGTTATCAAGTACAGTGTTCTACAAAAGTTTGTTAGATATAGTTGATGTGTAGTGCTATTCAATTATCCTGATTCCCTTCTGATCTTCTGCCTAGTTCTATTTACTTTTGAAAGTAAGACATTAAAGTCTCCATTATTATTGTCAGTTTATCCCTTCAAGTTTGTAAGACTTTGTTTTGTTTATTTTGGCTCTCTGTTAAGTACATACATGTATATAATTAGTACACCCTCCCAATACATTGAGCATTCAATCATTGGAGAATACCTCACTCTATAGCTAATAAAGTATTTTAAAAATGTTTTTAAAATGTTTAAAATGAAAAAATTTTGTGTGTGTGTGTGTGTTATAAGTACAGCCACCTCAATTTTCCCAGGGTTATTGTTTACATGTTACATATTTTATCATCCTTCTACTTTTGGCCTGTTTGTATCTCAGACTCAGAATATCTCATTCAGAATACATATGTGTATCTGGTCTCTTTATCTAGTATGTCAACTTCTATATGTTGATTATACCATTTGGTTTATTTATATTTAATGTTTTTATTGATATAGTTGGGTTTCTATTTGGCAATTTGGTTTTTAATTTCAGTATTCCACCTACCTCTATTATTCCACTGTTCTTTCTATTGCATTTTGAATTTTATCTATCATATTTCTTTACTTCCTTTGTTATTTAGTTTTCTTTTTTCTTTCTCTTTTCTTTTCTTTTCTTTCTTTCTTTCCTTTCTTCTTTCTTTTCTCTTTCTTTCTTCATTTCCCTTTGTACTGGGACTGTAATGGTGCTAGGGATTCAGGATAGGGCATAGGTCATGCAAATTTTTTGGTCTAATTCTTTCATGATGAGACATCTTCCATTTATCATGACCCCAGATCACTGCTAAAGTGATATGGGATCCTTCAGTGCCTCAATGGCTTGATCAAAAACTACAGAACCCAGCAACATTGGAATTTACAGTCTACAATGGGTGTTTCAGATAGCATTTCTATTTATATTCCTTTCCATTTATAAGCTGAAGCAATCACCAGATGGTGATTTAAGCTTCCTAACTTCCTGTCAAGACAGTGAACTGTTGGCATTAACCTCAGCAAATAGCATAAAGAATTGTGTGTTTAAACAACAACCTTATAGCCCTGAAGAAGAAGGTAGCTCTCCCTTTATAAGAATCATCCCTGGAGAAAGTATCTGAAGATAACTTTGCTTCTACCACATTATGTGGTAGTTGTAAGTGAGCACATGTCTGGTTGAGGATGTAGAATCTACCTCTGGTCCTTTACTTACCTATATACAGTTTTCTTTCTATTAAACCTGAGTTTTGCACTCTGGTTTCAGAGAAGTATACAACTAAGTGTATGACTAAAATAGAGAAACCTGGATTTTTAATCTATATTGTCATTGTAATAAATATAAGAAGATATGTTAAACTAAAAGTTGTAATGTTCTCAAACAATAAGCAAAATGTGACTTCACTAGTTAAAATGCCACAAGATAAGAAAAGAGGATAATGTCATTATTACCCCAGAAAAAAAGTAGGTCAAAAGAGGAAAAGGAACCTGTGCTCTTATGTAGAAGGCCTTTTCCCTTGGCTAGAATCTATGATTGGCCCAGATAACATAGGCAGGCTGGGTGCAGGTAGGTTGAAAAGTCCTGTGGAAGCTTTTGTTAAGGGTTTGAGGTCACTGAATTGGGCCAAGGACACAGACAGTGAGAACAAGCCACTTAGGATTAGTGGACTCTGGAAGCTAAGAAGCAACAAAGTAGAAGCTGATATTTGTTAAGGAAAATCTAGAAGTGACCTGAATGGTCTTTCTCATATATGTAACTATTAAGTGTTTGAACTTCCCTTTCTATAAATTACCTATTAAAATTTTTAAAATCTTATGTTATAATGGGAAATAAGCATATTTTTGTCAGTCTGCATTTTCAATTGGGTGAAGATAATTTGCTGATTTATGAGTTATTTATGTGATTTAAAAATAGATCTTCTTGTCAGTTTTGGATCCTAATAATAGTTGTACTCTATCTAAAAAGTTGTCTTGGATAAAATGCTGATACAATACAAAATATTAGTAAAACCTTGGCAAAATTTTGACTATCTTATTCAGTTTAACTGCAAGTAATGCTCGAACTGTAATTTCTACATCTTTAACAATGTCTCTAGGTACCTAAAATGTTAACATTAACATTTGGTATTAAAAACACTTATCTGAGCAAGGGAGTTGTCTTAATTACTTTTTCACTGTTGAAACAAAGTATCAACATCCAAAGTTAGAGGGGAAAAGGTTTATTTAGCTCTCAGTTTATAGAGATTTCAGTCAATAATAGCTGATTTCAAGGCAGGGATGCATGACAGACATGCACAGCCAAGGAGAAACTGTTCATGATAGGCTGAAAGTATCAAAGCAAGTAAAACAGTAGCATAGCTTCTTTCTGCCCCTTTTATATTTTATGATTATTTTATGATTACCAAGATTAGAGTGGTACCAAACTAATCAGTACACTGATTTGGTAATAACACACTGTTAATCCCAGAATCACACAATTAATCCCAGCATCACACACTTTATATCCAGCTGCCTCTGAAAATCCCCACCTATGGCTGCATGAGACAATGGATGCACATATAGACACAAACCAATACAAGTGTCATATCTGAAGGAGTGGTGTACACCATGCCATGACATGCCACTGCTCTCCTGAAATGCAGTTACTGGGATACTACCAGGATCATCAACTCACAGGAGTAACGAATTTAAAAGAAGCAGTGTAAAATAAAATGGGAATATAGCTCAATGGTACAGTGTCTTCCTGGCAAGTGCAAAGATGTGAGTTCAATTACCAATATCAAAAATACATAAAATAATTCCTGGCTAGCTGCCTAGGTCCCAGAAGTTCTGAACTTGCCCAGTCAGGTGAGAGGCCCCAGTACAACACTCTGGGGGTGCATCCATGCTAGCTGCATGGAGGATCTGAGTTCTGCCCAGCCCAACATCCCAATGCATTTATCAAGGGAGTGCCTGGCCAGTCTCACAGGTCGCAGAAGAATTGAACCCTGCCCAGCCCAGAGCCCCAGAGCTATCCATCAGGGAATGACAAGCCTAGCTTATGAGTCCTGAAAATTTTGAGCTCTGCCCTTCATATTACAAGGTTTCAGTGCCTTAGTTTGGGGGTATATCTGGCTAGCCACATGGATATCAGAGGATAGAAGCCTTGCCCAGCTCAGCATTCCAGTGCAATCCATCAGGAGAGTGTCTGGATAGTCACATAGATCCCAAAGAATAATGACAAAATGAAAGAGCAAGATGCAGTATCAGTCCTCCAGCTCACATGAACAAACCCAGAAGACAATGAAATGAAAGACATTGGAAATCACACAACTGAATTTTCTGAAATGATAGCAACTGAAATGAAGAAACAACTCAATGAAGTTATAGAGGAAATTAGATCAAAAATAATTTCCCATGGAAAAAAAGAAATGACAAACATTATGAAAGAAATGTTGAGTGTATCTAAAGAAGTTGTAGATAAAAAACAGAGGACAGTAAGAAAGTTATGGAAAATTTGAATGGACAATATAAAACAGAATTAGAATGCATGAAACAGATTCAAAGGTATATTCAGGAAATTAAAAATTCCATTGAAAGCTGACAAAACCACTTGAATGAAGCTGAAGATAGACTCTCAGACCTTGAAGGCAGGACAAAAGCTTATGATCATGAAAGAAAAGATCTCTTAAAAATAACAAGGAACCAGGAAACAATAATTCAACAACTGCAAGATGATGCAAAAGAAACAATATAAGATTGATAGATGTCAATGAAAAAGCAGGGGTCAACACAAATTACATAAGAAGACTACAGAAATGATAGCAGAAAATTTTCCAAAGAAGGGAAAAGAGTCTGATATACAGATAAATGAAGCATATAGAAATCCAGTTAGCCATAATAAAAATAAACCTTCACCCAGACATGTAATAATTAGGTTCCCAGAAATTTAGCACAAGAACAGAATACTGAAAGCTATCAAAGAAAAGAAACATATGACAAGACAACAGATAACAAAGGAAAGCCCATCAGAATTAGACAGTCTTCACAATAAAAACCTTTAAGTCAAGAAGAGCTTGGAGCAAAGTATTTTGAGTCCTGAAAGGAAACAACTTCCAACCCAGACTGATGGACTCTGCAAAACTATCTTTGAAAATTGATGGAGAAATAAGATACTTCCAGAACAAAGAACAACTGAAGAAATTTATGACCACTAAACAAACACTACAGACAGTACTGAAGGATACTCTAGAAAGAGATAAAGATAACTACAATTCTAACAACAACAGCAGAAGGAAACCACTAAGTAGGGTAAAAATTAAATAGAAAAAGTAGAAAACCAACAACAGAAAAATAACAAGACACAGCTAAATCAGTACATATCAGTTATATCCAGTAATGTAAATGGTCTCAACTCATCAATAAAAAGAAACAGACTGGCAGAGTGGATTAAGGAACACAATCAAGCAATATGCTTTGTATAAGAAACACATTTAACTGAAAAGAATTTCATAGATTAAAAGTCAAGGGATGGAAAACAATACTCCATGCAACAGGAACCCAGATAAAAGCAGGGATAGCTATTGTGTTTGCAAATAATGTGAACTTCAAACTAAGAAAGATCAACAGAGATACAAAGATCACTACATACTTATTAGGGGAAAACATGAAGAAGAAGAGATTATAATCATAGATATATATGCAGCAAATATGGGGGCACACAACTATGTAAGACAAATCTTAATAGACATGGAAATCAAATAACGAATAATGCAGTTATAATGGGGGACTTTAACATCCAATTATCAAAAGAGACAGATCAGCCATAAACAAAAAATCATCAAAGAAATAATAGGACTGAATGAAACTGTGAACAGAAGGAACTAATAGATGTGTACCAAGTGTTCCATCCAGCAACATCAGAATACACATTCTTCTCAACTGAACATGGGTCATTCTCTAAAATAAACCATATATTATCCCACAGAAGATGCTTAAGTAAATGTAAAGGAATTAAAATAATCTTATGAATATTACCTCACCATAGTACAAAATTGGAAACAAAAAAAACCCCACAAGAACCACACAAACACATGGAAATTAAGTAACACTCTCCTAAATGCCAGTAGGTCTCAGAAGAAATGAAACAATATCTACAATCAAATGAAAATGCAAATAGAACTTACCAGAACCTGTGGGACACAATGAAAGCATTCCTAAGAGAGAAATTTACAGTGATAAATTCCCCTATCAGGAAAATGGAACAAACACAAATAAACAACCTAATGCTGCACTTCAGACTCCTAGAAAAAGAGCAAGTCAATCCAAAAGTTCAAGGAAGGGAGGAAATGATAAATGTCAGAGCACAAATAATGCAATTAAAACTAAGAAAACAATACAAAGAATTAATGAAGAGTTTGCTCTTTGTAAGAAAAAATAAAATAGGCTGGTACAACCATTGTGGAAATCAGTGTGGAGGTTCCTCAAAAACCTATGATTAGAAGTTCCATTTGACCCAGCGATCCTGTTTTTGGACATTTTCCCAGGAGAACTAAAAACTTAATACCACAGTGATATATTTGCACCCATGGTTATAGCAGCACAATTTGCAATAGACAAATCTTGGAAACAACCCAAGTGCCAACCAATCAAGGAATACATAAAAAAAAAGAAGTGTAGTATTTTTGTACAATGGAGTACTACTACTCGGCTATAAAGAAAGATTGTATCAAGGCTTTCAAAAGTAAATGGATGTGACTTGAGATCACACTCGTAAGTGAAATAAATCAAACCCACATGTGTAAATACTGTATTGTCTCTCTAGTGCAAGAAACTGAAACAGCAAATATGATACAAAATCTACAACAATAATTTTGTAAGGACAAGAAACTGCTCAAAGAGGAAAACTAACTTGGGTAGGAAAAGGAGGAAAGAAGGAAGAGAAATGGAAAAAGATGTAAACTTGTATATATATATATATATATATATATATATATATATATATATATGATAGCTAAAATGTCTCTACTAATAATTCTACTAGTTCTTGGAAAAGAACAGCCAATACTCATATGATTAAATCAGTTTTACATGTCTATATTTGGTAATCTAAGCAACTCTTCTGAAGGTAACAACATGTAATATTACAACTGTTGTTAAATTCCTACTATCTTGTTTTGAAACCCTATACTGCTATTGTTTGGGGTTTATTGTCGTTTCTTTGCTTTTGTTTTTCCCTACTGTGTCTTTTTTCTCTTAAATAAATAAAACAAAACAAAATAAGAAATGCATAAAATAAAATAAAATAATCTGATTTGGAAAAGAGAAGGAAAAAATTATAGACCCTTACTGTGCAGTAGTGAGCTTTGGAAAGTGAATAACTACTGTGACACAAGTGGCCCTAGACGTTCTTGGGGTGACGAACCATGAGAGGATGAGAAAATAAAGAAGAGACAAAGCTGGGGTCAGGTGGAGCCCGTATTCTCCAGATGGGAGCAAAGGTACTGTTCAACCAACTTGGCACGCTTATTTATATACTGGGAAGAACAATGTCAATTTCAGTCCCATTGCTTAACAACCCATTGCTTGGATTTTCTAGGGGCTTGGTGTTTTTCTGGGCTGTAGCAACTTCTTCATGTGGCTTGCCCTGGGCACTCTTTGTTTTTGGTAGGGTCATGTCCTGGCCAAGCTGCAGTCCTATATGTGTGGTCAAGTTCCAGCTTCAATGGCTCCCCCAAAATACCTGTGGATGTGTTCCTTCACCTCCTTTTAATTTAGGTCTAATGAATTTTTGCATCCCCTATGTGGGCTCTGGGATGTTGTCGCCATCCAAGTGGCTCTCTGGCTGGCTTTGATCCTAACCTGAGCATGTCTACATTCTTTCTGGCCATTTCATTCCTTCTTGCCTTTTGTGTTGTATAAGTGAGGGGGAAGGGGAGGCTCAGATGGGCATCTTAGAGTTAGAAATTAAGTAATGGGAGGATGTGTATCTGGTGCAGATATAATGATGCTAATGTGACAATATAAATACAAATATATAGGTATAGATGTGTGTGTATGATTTGTGTATTAAATAAGTGTCCTTAGGTGGCTACCCCTTGTCTCCTTTGTATGTCATCTTGTAAGGGAGCTGATTATCTCAGGCTTTTGTGTACTTGGCTACATCTGAGACTTTATTTTATCCTTTTTCTTGCTTGTGACCCCCTGTGCCTACAAGAACACACAGAAATTTCTGTGCTATTTATGTTAACTGAGTTACTTGCCACCTTGCTGGGTCTGATTTCTCTCTGCTCCTTACCTTTGTCTTTCTAAATGTTGGGGTCTAACCAAAGAGGCAAAGAGTGCCTTTGGTAATGTTCCCTATTAAATTTTCTAATTAACCTCAATGAGATTTTATTTTATCCTTTTTCTTGCCTATGACCCCCTGTGCCTACAAGAACACACAGAAATTTCCATGCTATTTATGAAAAAGTTTAAAGTTTATTAAAAAGTGGGAGGGAGATCCAAGTCTGCTCTTGTGCACTGTGTGATATGCTGATAAAAGCAACACAGAGGGACACACAAGGGTCATTTCAGAAATAACCCACAGGGATTAGAGGAAGCAGTGACTGAGGAGCCCAAGGGGCTTCCTTGTTGTGCTCATGCTCCATTTCTTTATGTGATGTTTACATACAAGTCTTCATTTCACAGCTATTCAGTGCACCATACTATTTGTTACACTACCCTTTCATAAGAAGTTTAAAAAGATTTTCAAAATAATTGGTTTATACTTTCATTATTGAATGAACACATGAAAGTGAAAGAAATATAACCACTTTGGGGAAATCCTGTGCAGAGACCAATATAATGCTTATTAAATCACAGTCTAAAATTTTCAGAGATGGAAGGCTTCTTGGGAATCACCAGATCTAGATAGGGTTATTTCTCCATGGAGGCTGCTCTGCAGGGTCTGCTTTCGTGGGATGAGGCAAGGCCCAGACAGCAGTGCCCAGCCAAGTTCCCAGGGAACTGTGATGCACAGATTATTATCTATCGGTGTCCCAGGAAAGTGAAGTGACTTCTCAGAGCCAGCATGTTCCCAAAATATTACAAAGGCCAGATCATCAGACCGTGGAGCCACTACTCCACCTAGAGCCTAAAGCCCCTACCAACAAGCCAGACATGATAATTCCACTACTGGGGAGAATCAGCAAGCACCATCATCCTTAATAAGCTCATAAATCCTATTTTCTATGATTTTTTTTAACACTGGAAAGAACCGTGGTTTTCTAATATGTTTTGGATTTTGTACATCCAATGCAGCATTAACTTAATGCAGCATTAATACAAACCTTTACTTTGTCTTAAAGGACAGCAGTTTTCAGACTTACCGCTGTTAAAACTAGGTATGAGCCTACCAATTCATTATTAGGATGAAGAAAGCAACACAACATAAATTTTCAGCTTGTTAATAGATTCTAAAACTCAATCCTCCTTTTCAATAGACTAGATTTCTTTTTAGACTAGATTATTTTGTGACAAGGTGAATTACTTCACAGTACATAATAGCCTTAGCTTTTTGCTTGCTTCTTTCCCACATAGTTTCTTGTGATTTAGTGACTGGTTCTATTGAAAATAAATGTTGCTAAACAGTGTGATGGCCAGTTGTTAGGAAAAAATGAAAAGAAAACAGGGCTCCACAGAAGAGGATAGGCTTTACTTGGGTTAGTAGTTGATAGGGACCAACCACTGGCAAGCAAACACCAGAGCTGTGACTTTCTTATAAGCTAAAGGAATTTATATGGGATTTGAAAGAAGAGGCTATGGCTATCTTGGGCTGTTGTAACTACATATGTTCATCTGCAAGGGCTCATCATTTTAAAAAGGATCTGAAAATCTTTGTCATGGGGTGGGGGAAGTGTCAGTTCTGACTCCCTCACCCACATGGACCTGTAAATCTTGGACCTGGACCAGTCCACCTTTGTGAAGATAATGGTTCTCCAACTACCTTGCAAGTCAAAGAAGATAACATAAAAATCTTCACTGGTTTCAATTCAGGGAGCTCCTTCCTTATCTCGGGGTGATTCAAAGCATGTTAAAGGGAAATACAAGAATTTTTCTTTTTAAATTTAACAGTTGCGGATAGGTAATCATCTCCTAAACTAGGAATAGAGGGCAAAAAGGACTTCAGGCCAGAGCCGTGCTCTGTCAGCTCTGGGGCCAAGAATGGAATGAGGACTGCAGATGCTCAGCTGCCACACCCTATCAGCAGGCCCAGGGATCAGACACAAGCTGAAGGCAGCAGCTGGCACAGAGCAGGAGGTCCTGGTTCCACCACAGGTCTGAAGAGCACCTGCTATTAAAAGCATCTGGTACAAAATTATTGCCTGCCACAATTCCTCTGTGTCTCCTGGAATTTCACAGTTCCAAAAACAGCCATGTCCTCTCTTTACTGTCAGCGTGTCTTTCTCCTGCCTCTTGTGAGAATGAATCTTAAAAGAGTGGGAAACTGTGGAGACACCTTATCTGTTACTATTTTTCACATGCATTTCTTGACATGCAATAACTTTTTGTGATATTTATGCCACATGAAGAACAAAGCAAAAGTGGGTAGCAAACATAAAGAAAACTTCTCTTCATACAGTATGTTTCTGTCAGTAATTCAAAATAGAAATTTACCTTATCACTAACAATTATTTCTACATCATCTGAATGTCCAGGAGAGATTCAGGACAGCAGTACTCTACTTTCTCTCATTTGTTTATGTATCAAAATCAAACCATTCACAGCAATAACAAAAGGAAATTATTAAAAAATAAAGATAAGATTCTCTAATATCATAAGAGCTGCATTTGTATTAATGAACTTAGATATAAATGTGAATTCCTTCTCAACCTACTGAAATTTGTATGCTTTTATCAGAGGACACACCCTATGAATGCAGAGCAGCCTCTGATTTCAAGATGCCTCCCAAAGGTGTGAGGCAGAAAGAAGTGTCATGATCCTAGTGGGACCATATCCACTCCCCTTATGCAATTCCACCCCTGTATCTCTTACTGCTGTGCATTGGCTGCATTCAAGGTCACCATATAATCCATACATCCAAAAACCATAAACCATTGCTAGACTAACAAAGCATCCCATTACAAACTCAAATGTTCTGAAAAATATGAACTCAAGTCCATAATCAAAACATCAAAAAGATTCCTTAAAAGGAGTAAAACAGTTTTCTCCACACCACATAAAATTTTGCATGTAATAAAAATACAATGGGTTGAAGGTTATACAATACTAGAACATCTGGTCCAAAAGTGTTAACTGAAAAATTATTTTTTTATGGGTTGAAAAATTCATATTCACAAAGGTTTACTCACTCAGTTGGTACCAGCTATAAGCCCAGGGCCTTCTTCCATTACACCTAAGTACTTTGTTGTAAGGAAATCTGTTAATACACTGAACATTAACTTACATGACAAAGGTACAGTCAATGAGTTCTGTTGTATCAAGTCCTTGACAGAAGTTTTGTCCCAAAAATTCATTATGCTGCAAAGCCTATAAAACAAAGACAGCAAGACAAAGCACAATAGTTTAAATTTTTTTTAAATTTCCAAAGAATTGTCATGATTGTTTTCCGAAGCCTTATTTGGATTGCTTTTTCTAAAACCATAAGAATTTTACATTCACAGTCATTGTCACATCAAAGCAAGAAAGGTTATTTTCCCTGGAAAACAGGAGGCCTAACGGTTGGACAGTGTATGCCATAGGCCCCTTCTTTGTCACTCTCCAATTTTATAATGCCAAAAGTACTAAAATCAAAATCATCCATTGGGACCCAAAGAATATTATCGATTTATGAACATAGACTTTTGCTGTTTATTTACATCACGAGTTTATTATTGGATATTTGTTTTAGTATTGAGACTGAACACAAGGCCTTACACATTCTTCCACTTTAGGGTACTTTCCTAGCATGCATGAGGCTCTGAGTTCAAATGCTACAATTGAAGAAAAAAGACAGCAGTAGTTATAATAAATGCCGTTACTCAGATATGCTGTCCTCAGACACAGGCAGTTTTTTCTGAAGTTCACTGTCTTGCTAAAGCCAAGATGGCTATGAAAGTTACATGGGGTATGTTCTTCGAATTTTCTGTCAATATGTTATATACTGTCTCTTATCCTCTCATTTATTTGCTTATTAAACTAAAACACAATTTTTTTTAAATCAATTAAACATTGTCTAACCCTTACTTTGAGATTCCTCCCTCAAGCCCATTTCATCTTTCTCAAACAACGAGGTGACTGGGGAAAAGCTACATAACTCCTTGGCCTTCTGTAACCAAGGATAATAGAAACTTTTTATACAAAACTACTGACGTAAAATTCTTGAATAAGATGTGACCACACACATTTCCCCCAAAATGTGATAGTTAGGCTTTATTTTGGTTATTTACTACTTGCGAACTTAGTCACAATGACAGAGGAGTACAACTTAGTGTGAAGCCATAATAAGGAATGCTGAAATATTGAATCCAGGAGAAGGTAGAAACCATGTCTTAAAAATACAGTGACAGACCCAAAAAAAACCTATCAAAAGCATAATCCATGTAAAATTAGAACCAGCTTGGTGATTTCATCAGACATCTTACAAAGAACATCTTCAAGAATGCTATACATTTTAATATGTTTCTGCTAGTGCAAACACTATTTTGGAATATCTTATACTCACTATAAACACTTGTCTTCTTTCTTTGCATATGTGTCTCTTTCTGTGCAGCTATGTTAGCTTTCCAGCACTGTGACAAATCCCAGTGAGAAACAAGCTAGGAGGAAGATTACACTTTGGCTCACAGTTTCAGAAGTATCAGTCCATGGTCACTTGGTTCTGCCGCTTCTGGTGCAATGGGCAGGCAGAGCATCATGGGAGAAGGGGGTGGTAAAGGAAAGCTCATCTCATGTCATTCAGGAAGCAGAGAGTGAGAGTTTGAACTAGCAGGCCTTTGTTCTGTTTTTTGTTCTATGCTGACCCTCAATATATTGGATGGTGCTAGCCTCATTCAGAAAAGGTTTACTGTCCTCTTTGCTAATAGTCTCTGGAAGAACCTCTTTGATACACTCAGACATGTACTTTGCAAATTACCCATGCATTTCTCAATCTGATCATATTGAAAAGTAAGATTAACTGTCACAATTGCTGATGTTGCTTATGGCTTTAAAGAAAGAACAATATAGCTGTCATCTGTATTGTATATTGTACCTATTTGGAAGATCTTTGATTGTCAAGACTATGTCCTCAACTTTCTCTGTGATTGCACACAATGGAAGATTAAGAAATCATCCTTCAGAATCTAAGGGGGATTGTTTCCTGGACCCCCACATACAGATGACAAACTCCACAGCTGATCAAGGTTTTTATCTCAAAATAGCATAATAGTCACATGTGACCTATGTAATCCTTTGAACTTTACATGGAAATATCCTGAATATTTTAGATCATCTTTTGACACCTAACACAATATAAATACTGTATCCATGTATATTGTATATAATGAAATAATGATCAGAAATGAAGACTACAAGTTTAGTACTGGAATAATTTTTATTGTATATATTTTCAGTTGATTCTTTAGATGCAGAACCTGTGAACACAATATGACAACTATGCTGATTATTGAAACTACACCGTCACTGTCTCCTCCTCTTAAAAAACTTGGTCAAGAGCAGAACAATCTTGAGCATTTCACTCCCCTGTCAACTTCTATTCAACAATAAGATTTACAGGTTATTTATAGGAGTTTCCTTCTCTTTCCCCAAGTTTATGTTATATAAAAGGCTTGAGATTTAGGATGCAGGCTTCACAAAACCTAAAGCCTGGAACCAGTTTACAGCAAAATATGGAGAATCACAAGTGGAAACATTGTTAATATGTTCCATTTAAAGATACTAAAAAACAGTACCACAGTAGAGATAGCATGAAAGACTGCTGCAGAAGGAGAGACTGATTTGATGTTCCCATTAAATCTGTCCTGGCTTGGACATGCAAAACAATGCCAATGTGGCTCCTGTGTCTGCATAATTAGGCTTAATCTAATCAAGCACTTAGTATATGTTATGATTTAGGACTGAAATAGCCTTCCAAAGTCTCCTGTGATCAGGACTGAGGGTTTTAGAAGGTGATTGGATCATGGGGGAGTTACACATATCAGTGTATTCATCCACCAATAAGTCTATTATCAAATGTGATTTTAGGGGCTTGTGCTTATTTCCATGTGGCCAGGCTTGTTTGCATATCACTGGGGGCACAGCCTCTAAGGGTGTATTCTTGTCTCTGGCTCATCCATTCTGTTTTCTGGCAGTCATGAACTGAACAACTTTCTTCCTGCAAACCCTTCTACTATGTTATTTCTGCCTTGGAATCAGCCAACCATGTATGAAGCCATGAGCCAAAATAAAACTATCCTTCTTTATGTGGTGGGTGTTGCTATTTTGTCCCAATAATAGCAAAGTGACAAATATATAACATATGATCTTCAAATATAATATGACTTGGTGACTTTTTACAAATCCTGTATAGAAACTCTTACACAATAACCAGTGAAAGCATAAAACAAATCAAAAGAAACATTTTAATTTATTAAATGACATTTTCTTTACTGCATGACAGTGTAGAAAATACAAACATGGTCTGTCACTTTCTCAATTATATCTACACCGGCATTGTGCAATTCAGAAACAGGAGAACTAAAATTTGACAAAAGTTTGTGCTAATTATGTTCCTCTGAGGGACATCTACTTCTAATGTAGCAGACAGGTCCTATATTTTAATAGGCTAGGCATTCTTGTGTACTCAATCTGACAGAGAGACAATATATGGTAACTGGTTTGGTCATCCTTTGATGCATCTGTGTTAGCACAAATTATAGGGGCATGTAATCACTAAGCAAAAAATTATAAGCAGAACTATTTTAATACAAAACAGATTGAATCAAGATGTAGGGTCATGTGCCTGTAATCCAAGCATTGTTTATCATAGTTTCGGGGGTATATGATGGGAAGCCTCACTCAGAGTGTGGGTAACTTCATCCAAAAGGCTTACAGCCAAGAAGGAGTGAGAGGGAAAGAGAGCTTGCTTCTTGTTGTCTCATGTCTGCTCTGCTAGGAACTGATTCTGCTCAGTGATACCCCTCTGCCATCCCACAGTCCCTTGATACAAGCCAAGTATAGACTGAAACTTCTACAAACTGTGAGCCCAAAATAAAGCTTTTCTCCTTTAACTTTGGGTGCTGGGTATTTTGTCTCAGCAATGAGAAAAACACCTAAGTCAAGTAACTACATTCTATAAGTGAAAGGAGAAAAGTAAGTACATTTTCTAATGTAAACTATATTTTGGTCTATGGTTTCCTGAACACATCAGAGTCCCATGCATAGAAACCTCAAAATAGGTTTTACAGGACAGGTGAAAGAAAAAAGAAGAAAATTCTCTCAGAGTAGCACTATTCATACTCACTATCATGAATTGAAAATAGATGTTCAAAATACAGGTTGTTGTGGACACCATACTCTGACCTGCTGCTATGGCCAGTGCAATGGAGTTCCTGACTGAACATGACATCAACACAAGAGTAAACAGCATGATGAAGAAAGGCTCAGCTGCTGGTTTTGAACCTTGGAAATAACAGAAGGGGTTAGTTCAGCAACCTAGGTCAGCATGTATTTGGGATATTTATTAGGCAATTAACACTATAATATTCTGACAAAATAATTTTAGGACAGAAAGAATGTCCCCACTAAGCAACTATCCGGAGCCAGCAACTTTACTGTCCACTCCACATAACTGCGTACAGTCATCACACAGTTTTCTTTTTAACAATGACAGTAAAAGCACATGCCTGCATAATATCTGTGCTCCTGTGTGTGTGTGATTATGAACAATTTCTGAGATCCTGAGACAGAGAGCTCCAGGTAACATAGTTGATCAGAACTCTACTGCCTTCCCCTCTCATAGGAAACTCAGCAGTAGCTAATCATTTGTCCACACATTTCCATAGCACTCGGTATTCACTGCACTGGTGAGGAGCTTGGGGTAAGAGCTCCATTACTTCCCAGGGGTTTTAATACCTGGGAAAGGGTGGGGTCTCTATAATATAATGGCCCCTTTCAGAGCACTAGGAAACTCTTGTATATAAAAATGTTTAAATTCAGTTTCATAAACTACTTCATAACTATTGAGGAAATTTGATGGATTTTATAGAAAGAGATTTGAAAATATATGGAAAACACTCACAAGGACTCTGGGCACCTGCCTTCCATTCCTAAATCTTTTTTCTAAGTGCTACAGAGTGAACTGAAGGCTTTGTACATGCTAAACAATTACTCAACCACTGAGCTATCTCTCAACCCTCCCATACATAACATATTATGACATGACTCTCATTTGCACAGTGCAAAATTTAAGCTCTATTACTGGATCTTATGCTGTAGTGTGTGTTAGAAATAGAATTTCTGGACTTCAAAACCAGATAAGAGGAATCCTGTCATCTTGTTATGAAGTCCTGTGTTGCTAGCATTGTTATGTTCTGATTTGTTTTGTTTTGTTTTGTTTTGTTTTGTTTTATTCTCTTTAAAATTAAAAAAAAAATTGGAAGCCCACTGAAGGACTCAGCTGCTGGGGACTATGGATGCTGGGCCTGCTCTTCCACCGGGAACATTGGAGCCTTGGACTACAGTGGACTACCGTGTTGGCTGGATGAGAGACTCAGGAACCCCTCATCCAAAAGGAAGACCTCAGCAGGCTCCAGTCAGTCCCATGAGTTTGCCCCCTAAAATAAGAGGTCTGCAGTGGGTAAGTAGGAGCAGAAGTGAAACTCCCTCCAATTGTAAGACCTTGGCAAACCTGGCAAGACAGTGGGTAACCCCTCCCCCACACAGAGAAAATCAGGTTGAGGAGTGGGCCAATAATGACCCCCCAATTTAGAGAAAATTAAAATGAATTTATGAGACTCCCAGTGGCACAGTAGGCCTCAGCTGACACAAACACTATAACCAGGGAGATCTGGTGACCTGCACAAACCTGAAGACATAACAGCAGCAGAAACTTACAGTTGCTCTACTTCTAGGATAGTTAGCCCAGAAAGAATAAGACTCACCCAACAGGACCTTTAGGAGGAATTCAGGAGACTGTATCTACTCTTCATTGTGGTACCCAGCAATTTGACAAACATCAACCACACAGTAGGACCCTAAAACGCACCCTACAGAAAGTTGTGACTGTTGGAATAGAAAGTCTAGATATTTACCCAAGTGAGGAAAATGACTAAACAAAAAGCCAAATGCAATCTCAAACATCTAGTCCATCAGGAGCAAGTACAGGCAATAATGAAACAGAGGACCTTAAAAGTCATACACCAGAAATCACTGAAAAGATAGCAAGTAAAGTAAAGAAACAAATCCATGACGCTAGAGAAGGAACTCAAATTAGAAGTAATGTCTTATGTAAAGACAAAAGTAACAACCTTAGCAAATGAGTTGCTCAACATAGCTAGAGAAGAAATAGATAAGAAACTACAGGAGCATGGAAAATTGATTGAAACTTTGAATGAACAATGCAGAAAAGAAGCAGAATCCAAGAAACAAATTCAAAGAGATACGCAAGAAACAAAAAGTTGTACTGAAAGCCTGCAAAGCTGTTTAAATGAAGCTGAGGATAGGATTTTGGACCTTGAGGACAAGATTGCAGATAGTGATCATGAAGGTGTAGAACTTACAAAAACAACAAAGCAGCATGAAGTAATAATCCAGCAGCTTCAAGATGATGCCAGCAGAAACAATGTTAGATTAATAGGCATCAATAAGGAGGCAGGAGACAATGCAAAGCATATAACTAAGCTGTTCACAGAAGTAATGGCAGAAAATTTCCCAAACATGGTGAAAATATCTCATATACAAATAAGTGAGGCATATATTCAAGCTTGGAAAAATGGCAACATAAATCTACACCCAGACATATAATAATTAAGATCTCAGACATACAGCATAAAAACAGAACACTAAAGGCTGTTAGAGAAAAGGCACAACTCACCTATCAAGGAAAGCCTATTAGAATCACGGCATACTTCTCAGTGCAATCCTTCAGGTTGAGATGCACTTGGGGGAAGTATTTGAAGCCCTAAAAGAAAACAACTTTCAACCCAGACTGATGTACCCAGCAAAACTGTCTTTTAAACTTAATAGAGAAACAAGATACATCCATGACAAAGAACAAATAAAGAAATTCACATCCACCAAACCAACCTTAGAAAGAGTGCTGAAGGACATCTTAGATAAAGACAAAAATGACCACAATCTCCAGAACAACAGAAAGAAATCACCGGTCTGGACAAGAAATTAAACTAGGGAGAAAAGCAGGAACCTAACAATAGGAACACAACATGACAAAGTCACGCCAGTACATATCAGTGATACCCATAAATATAAATGGGCTCAAGTCACATATAAAAAGAAACAGGTTGAAGGAATGGGTCAAGAAACAGGATCCCACAATATGATGTATACAAGAAACACATCTGACTCAAAAAGAAACTCATAGATTAAAAGTCAAAAGATGGAAAACAGTACTCCATGCAACAGGAAAACAGAAAAAAGCAGGGGTAACTATTCTATTTGCAGACAATGTGAACTTCAAACCTAAAATCATTAAAAGAGACAAACAGGTCACTAAATACTCGTAAGTGGAAAAAGTCATGAAGAATAATTAACAATTATAAATATATATGCACCAAACACAGGAGCACCCAACTATCTAAGACAGATACTAAGGGAGATGAAAAACCAAATACACAAGAACACAATTATTACAGGGGACCTTAACAGCCCATTGTCACAAAGAGATAGATCAACTAGACAAAAAGTCAGCAAAGAAATAATAGAACTGAATCATACCTATGAGCAATTGGACTTAGTAGATGTTTACAGAGTGTTCCACCCAACCACATCAGAACACATGTTCTTCTCAGCTGTGCTTGGAACATTTTTCAAAATGGACCATACATTATTCCATAAAACATTCTTAAGTAAATGCAAAGGTATTGAGATTGTCCCATGCATACTATCTGACCATAGCAAACTGAAACTGGAAATTAATGGCAAAAGAAATTGCAAAACCTGCATAAATATATGGAAATTAAATAACCATCTTTTGAACAACCAGTGGGCTACAGATGAAATAAAGAAGAAATAAAGCAATACTTACAACTCAATGAAAATGAAGAAACAACCTATTGTAATCTGTGGGATGCAATGAAAGTGATCTTAAGAGGGAAATACATAGCAATAAATAGTCATATCAAGAAAACAGAATGAACACAAATAAACAACATAATGCTTCATCTCAAGCTTCTAGAAAAAGAAGAGAAAGTTAAATCTAAAGCTCATAGAAGAGAGGAAATTGTAAAGGTTAGAGGAGAAATAAATGCAATTGAAACTAAAAAACCACAATACAAAGAATCAATGAATCAAAAAGTTGGTTTTTTGAGAGAATAAACAAAACTGACAAACCTCTAGCTAACCTTATAAAGAAAAAGTAAGAAAAAATCCAAATTCATGCAATAAGGACTGAGAAGGGGGAAATTACTACAGATCCCATAGAAATTCCAAAGATGATGAATACCTACTTTGAAAATCTCTACTCACATACAGTGGGAACACAGAGGTAATGGAAAGATTTCTAGAACCATATTAACTACCAAAGCTAAAACAAGAAGATATAGCAATTTTGAATAACCCAATATCAGCTATTGAAATTGAAAACATAATGAAAAACTTAGCAACAAAGGAAAGCCCAGGTCCTGATGGATTCATGGCTGAATTTTACAAGAGATTTAGAGAAGATTTGATGGCAATACTCCTGAAACTCTTCAATGAAATGGAAAAGAAAACAATCTCCCCTAAATCATTCCTGGAGGCAAGCATTACTTTCATACCAAAACCAGAGAAAGACCCAACAAAAATGGAGAACTAGTGGCCAGACTCACTAATGAACATATATGCAAAGATTCTCAGTAAAATAGTGGCAAATAGAATGCAACAAATAGAAATCATCAAGAAGATTATACGTCATGACCAAGTGGGGTTCATTCCAGGAATGCAGGGATGATTTAACATATGCAAATCAATAAATGTAATACACCACATCAACAGAGCCAAAAACAAAGACCACATGGTCATCTTAATAGATGCAGAAAAAGCTTTTGATAAAGTCCAACACATGTTCATGATAAAATCCCTTCAGAAACTCGGAATACATGTTGTCTACCTCAACCTTATAAAAGCCATCTATGACAAACCAACAGCCAACATTATACTAAATGGACAAAAATTAAAAGCTTTCACTTTAAAATCAGGAACAAGACAAGAATGTACACTATCACCACTCCTTTTCAATATATTTCTGGAAATACTAGCCAGAGCAATCAAACAAGAGAGAGAAATAAAAGGAATAAACATAGGAAAGGAAGAATTAAATTATCACTATTTGCAGATGACATGATACTCTATATAGAAGACCCAAAAAACTCCATTAAAAGACTGCTAGATGTAATAAACAAATTCAGCAGTGTAGCTGGCTACAAAGTCAACACTCAAAAATCAATAGCATTCCTGTACACAAACAAGAACCTCACCAAGAGAGAAATTATGGAAATACTGTCCTTCACAATAACATCTAAAAAAATGAAATACTTAGGAATCAACCTAACTCAGCATGTAAAAGACCTATATGCTGAAAATTATACTACACTAAAAAAGGAGATTGAAGAGAATATTAGAAAATGGAAGGATATTTCTTGCTCTTGTCTAGAAAGATCCAACATTGTGAAAATTGCCATACTCCCAAAACTGTTATATAGATTTAATGCAATCCCAATCAAAATACCATTGACATACTTCACAGATCCAGAGAAAACACTCACAAAATTCATTTGGAAACAGAAGAAAATTAGAATAACAAAAGCAATTCTGGACAATAAAGGCAAGGTAGGAGGCATCTCAATTCCTGACTTGAAACTGTACTACAAAGCTATAGTGAAAAAATCAGCATGGTACTGGCAAAGAAATAGTCCTGAGTATCAATGGAACAGGTTACAAGATGCAAGTATAAGTAGAAAGACACTCAGCCACCTGATATTTGACAAAGGGGCTAAACATGTTCACTGGAGGAAGGATAGCCTCTTTAACAAATGGTGTGGATTTTGATGAAAATGTTACTTCAAATTATTTACTGGTTAACACTTAAGAAAAAATTCAAAGAAAAATGTTAATGCCAAAAATAAATAAATAGACCCAGCACAATGCCACATACTCAACTTGGGAGGAAATAGCTTTGATAGGGATTATTTTTATTTTCTCATTCATCAAAAAAGGGCACAATAAAGTGAATGGTGAACTACTAGAATTTTAAAATTAAATAAGAGGAATGATGACTCTGATCATCTGAGAAATTCTTAATGCAGCAGTGCAGCCAAGCAATTCGGCAGTAGGTGCTTTTTGCTTCTGAGTATCTCTGCGCAGGATGGTGCCCTCGATGCCTTCTCATTGCTGAGTTTCCACAGGCTCCACTAGGCGACTCTTCTCCCTACCTTTTCGTCCTGCCCTGTGAACTCACGGCTTCGGCATTACACGTCATCAGTCACTGCAATTTGATAGGCAGCTGATCCAAGGCAGGCATCCCTGGTACTGCATTCACAGTTGTTCCCCAGAAGAAAATTCCCACTCATAAAAATATGTGGATTTCTCTCTAAATACTGCTCATCTATGGCCCCTGTTTACACCTTTACTAGCTTTTCTGACTCTCGCCTAGCTTTTGGCATCAATCCCAACTTGTTTCTCATATCTCAGCCTTGAAATTAATCTGCTAAATTTCTGGATATTTGTCTCACAATTTCTTTGCTAAAAATCTACTAGAAGTTTTGCAAATGTATGAGATAAAATTTAAATTATTTATGCATTCATATCTGTCTCTTCATACCTGGCTTTACCTTCTGCTTATTTTATGTTTTGATATGTCCACTAGGTTGCGCTTTTTCATTCTTTTTTCCCCAATGTGTGTTTCTCTTCACCTGCTAACTGTATTCATTCTTTAAATCTCCCTTTCAGTGATTTTCTTTTTGACTAGACAGGTCCATCCTTTCCTATTTTTCAGAGTTTTGTGTATTTCTGTTAAAGCAGTGTTCTGTCATGTAATAATGAGACAATTTTAGTCACCTTTTATCTCCTCTGCCTGGCAATGTGATTAATATTTAATTTATCTTTTGTAGAGGTATCTATTCATCCAAATAATGACTCTGATGATAAAAGTTCCCCAAAAGAAATAACTTCTTACATTTTGCAAATGGTGGCACTTATGTTTAAGGCAAATTTATTTGCTGCTGTTCAACTGCTAAGAGGGAAGGAGGTGCAAATCACACCCTGAGAGAGCACAAATTCTAGATGCAGGCAGGATCTTGACTTCCTAGAGAGACAGACCAAGTACATGGGGAGAGAGGAATGAAGAGAAAAACAGATACCATAATGGGATGTAAAGTATTTAAACTGCAAGAAATATTGGGGAACACAAACAGTTCATCACTCTGGAGCTCAGCATTCAGGAGGAGCAGTAAGAAAATGAGTCCAGATAGGCAAGCAAAGGAATTTAAATGGTGACAGTGCCTGCTCTGGAGTCATGACTCTGGAAGAATGAATGCCCTGGAGTGCAGGGTCCCTTCCCTGCCATCTCATCACAAGACTTGGCCATCCTGACCTTCCAGCACTGACAAGGAAAGTCAGCAGAGGATCTTCTGGAAATCAATGAGTGCTGGAAGTTAATGATTTAACAGAAAACAAGCAGTATATAATGGTAAATATCTACATACCCTTTACTCACATTTATCTCAGAGTGCACAGTACTTTTAGTGGTTTTGTCATGTTTAATGGAAACACATTGTAGAAGTAACATTTGCTCTCTTTTAATGTAACTTTTAGACTTTTGAAGAAAGAGTGAGCTCCACTATCAGTATGGAGACCATTAGCATCACACTAAATACTTTTCTCCCTGTGATGTCAGTTTAGGGTAAATACTTTCTTCTCCCTTCATCAGTCTGACCCCCTCAACTGGCCCTATAATTTGACCACCTGTGTCAATGTGAGCAAAGGTGGCAGCTCTCTGAAATATTACCAGTTCTCTGGAGTCCTTCCTCCTCCTTTGTATGAAAGACACTCATCTCCTGGCTTCAGCAAGGAGTGAAGTAATCAAGCACACAAGAATAAACACCCCAGTGGGGGATTTAGCTCAGTGGCATAAGCACCTGCTGGAAAGCGAATGGTCCTGAGTTCAATCCTCAGCAGCAAAAAAAAAAAGAATATACACCATAGGATCTCTCTCATTTAAGTAAGGCAAAGTACAGTGAAAATAGTGAAGGAGGGACAGAAGGAGACAAGGAAATGGATCTCTCTCTAGACACATTTTCCTCACACTTCTGTATAACCTGCAGGTGAACTACCTAATACTACTTGGGCGAAGAACTTATATCCAGCCAGTTTCTGCTCTAAATAATAAAGTGGCCTTTCTAGTTCTAAGCCCAAATTGCAGAAGTGATGAAGCAAGGAGGAAATCCATGATTAAACAGGCTTCCTGACCTTGCTAAGACTTTATGCACTTTTCTTATAAAAAGAAATATTCATTGAGATCAGGAGAGGAACAGAAAATATGCATAGCATGCTTCCCAAGATAAATATCCAGTACATGATTCTTTTAATTTCAAGAGCATTTCATTTCTCTATATTCATTAGTTAACTATTTAGCTTAAAATTAGATATCCTCTTTCTCTCTAAGTCTTGTAGTAAGTGAAGAATGACTGTTTATCACTGTGGTTTATGTGGTAAAGAGCAAGAGTTATGTTGTAGTCAAGGTTCAAAAGGAAAACAATTTAATACAGAACACATACTTTACAGAATTATTTTGTAACATTACACCACCCAAAGAGTCAAACACAAAAAATACAGGGAAACTGTCCACACACTAAAGATACAGAGAATCCAGCTGGGGGCCTTGATCCCATGGCAATGTCCTGCATGTGTCTGGGAAGACTTACAGCCCATGACAACCCTGAAAGTCCAACTAAAGCCCATGACAATGACTCATACAATTCTGTTTCATGGATCTGTGTTGAAAAGACACACAGGTCAGCAGTGGAAGCTAGAAAATCTGTGCCAGCAGAGTGAAAGATCTGTGCCAGGGAGCCAAGAAGAGATGCTCAAAGTAAGGACCAGGGATCCCCTGAAAAGAACCACAGTGATTGTCAGTGATCAGGGTTCCATACTCCTCTCACAATGAGAACAGCCAAGTTCATATCAGGAAAGAAGCTCAACAAGCTCCTCCAGGAGAACCTATGGAAACAAGAGAACCAGCAACACCTAATTCACCCTTTCTGGTTCTCCATCTTATGTTGCTGGTAACAATCCTCAGGTGGGCCTCCCACACCTAATACCACCTTGATTCAGTTTGGCTCAGTGCCCCAAGTTGAACATCAGCTGTCAACCCACCGTAAGCTGTAGAATGTGATGCTTGGAAAACCCACAGTATACTACCAGCTACAGAAGTGTGTACAGTAAGTAGGTGAGGTGTATGGCCTATGACTTATATCACAATAAAGCCATTGTTGAAAAGGAAAAAAAAACATGAAGCCAAAATAAACTCTATCAATTTTTGGCTCACCACCTGAAGAGGGCTAGATACTGATATTTTTAAAATACAAATGTTAGGTTCCGAAAGAATTATAAAACCTATACTTATAGGTAAGGCAGTTATTCAGTTAATTTTCATGAAAACATTTCAATCCAAAATCACTAGCACAGTAAGCAATGCTGTACAGACAGTCTCACTAGATACAGTGTTCCACTGCTAACAGATACTTGCCAAAAACTATTGACAAAATGTGTGAGGTAATAGCAATGTCAATAATCATGCCAATCTGATTATTATATATAATAAACATGCATTGAAATTTCACACCAAACCCCATATATATTTGACTAAATACGAAAACCTACATATTTTAAATCTCTTCTCAGAAATATTTGGGGAATATTTCAAGGACATGATCCTAGCACCTATCCCTCCATCAGGGCTAGATTTATCTAAATAACACAGAGCTGTAACTCAGCTGCACAGCAGACCACAGGGTCTTACATCTGAATGTGTCCATAGCATTTAGATAAAGGACAATGGCCACAAAAAGCTGTCTCAGAAAGTACACTGAACACACACACTGCAGTATGTGTCATGGGGCAGCACCGAGGATGCCCTCTCATCCATCATTCAGTCCCCTCTGCATCCCTGTGTAAAATGCTCACAAGGCATGTCTCTGGAAAGTAAACACCAGCACAAGTTTCTCTGAGGAGCCGGCATGACACCCCTTTATCTTCTCTAAATTGATCATTTCCCTTTTTACTATGGCCCTAGCACACAGCTTTCTTATGTGTAGAGGGCCCTGCACTCTGTCCATGTCCACTGTGCCCTCTCATGGCAACTTTCCACTCCATGTTATATTTTATTGTCCACTCATCAACTCATTCTCATTTCAAATGTTTGCTAGACACTTAATGAAAATTAATGCAGCAACAAATTTGCACGCATGCAGAATTGAATGCACTGGATACAAAAGAATGTGTTACCCAAGGGAGCCCCTGTGTATGGAGCCTCTCTCTCACTAGAATGTGATGTTTGATTTAAGAGTAACATTACATCTTTCAAATATAGTTTATATATCTGAGTAAATCTTCTAAAGACATCAATGACTTTATCAGGGTCAGCTGAAAACTTTCCTAGTTCTAGCTTAATTTGCTTTAAGTCACTGAGAGAATGAGACCTATGAATGGAAATAGTCTCATAAGGATTATAATTATACCTGGAGCATAGATAAGAATTCTCTTTTAATGCAAAGAAAATTTTGACATACTGTAGTTCTAACCATTTTTCCTCTTTTTTACAATATGATTTTAATTGTAAAAGAACGTCATAATTAGTACTTCTCTCAGTATTCCACTTTGGCTCTAGGGGGAAGGTAGGCCATGCCCTTCTGCAGAAAAATGCCAATTGACTCTTTCTTAACATGGAAACATCTTCCAGTGCTGAACAATGCATTCCAATGGAGGGAGGGGCTTTGGCATTATATTGCCCATTTCTGTAATATAGAAGCAAGGCATAAGTATGAAACCTTTTATAAGAGGTATTGAACTCAGGAAACTCCACTGAGTTCTTTAGCCCTGTAGTGCTAAAGACTTTGAAATTGAGCTATCTGACTATGCAAAAAGGAGGTAACAAGGCATCCTTTATTATTCCTATTTGATAAATTGTCCCTGAGTTGACTTTGCTCCAGGGCAGGTGGATGCCATCTGGAGAGCATGGAAGACAGATTCGGTCAGCCTATCCATCCTTGGCCTGACGTGCAATCCTATCCTCCCCAATAGCTCATGAATTTTGTCTCCATAAGGAATGCTTAAAGAAGGAAGTATAACTTTGTCATAAGTACTACTTTTGCCTATCACAAAGGTGGGCTAAAACATTTCTATTTTAGAAGATTCCGTCAGAAATATAGACAACAAATGAACCTGAGGAACTTTGCCCTGGGCCCATGGGCAAATTCCTCAAGACACCTGCATTTTCTAATTATTCAGGCAATCTTTTCTAGTGGAGAGACATGGCTATGTTTTACTTAAATCTCTATATTGTTGAAGCTCACAAGTAAAACTTATTATCACCTAGCAGTCACATTTTAAGTTAGAAAAAGGCACATCAATTTTCTAGGCACACAGAAAAGCCCAATGTAAGTCCTTTCCTATTACCCGCTGTGAAGCATAAACAACTGCTGTAACTACCTCAGCCTAAAGCAAAGGTGGGGGGAGGTAGTCTAAGTGATTTGAAACTCCACTTTAAAAGTTTAGAAACAGAGATGATAGAAAAATGGAGATTTTCAGTGGTCATGAGCAAATATTTACCAAGGAACTTTCAAATGTCCACCAGAGAGTTGCCCTGGCCAGGAACCCTCAGCTTCAGTTTCCATTGGCTCAGATAACCAGAGATCAGTCTCCAGAAAGGAATCCAGCTGTCTGTCTGGTCAACATTCCATTGACTCCATTGGCCACTGGCTTCAATGGGGATTCACCAAACAGATGCTGGGGAAACCTGTCCTCTGCTTTGAGGGTGGCATCTGCTATAAGAGCAATTAATTAGCTGGCAGAGTAAACACTGTTTATCAAAATTCTATAAGGGAAGTTAAAAAGCCTGAGCAAGATCATTACCCACTGCTCTATGAATTTACAATAAAAGTTTTAAAATCTACAATTTGAGAGATTGGAAAGCCTCCTTATTCTAATGTGTTTAGGTCCCCTTTGTGTGCTGCTTCCGGGGATAGCTTCTCCCACTCTCATAGAAGTTGGTTCCCCACTGTGTCTCAGGTTTAATCTCCAAAGGAGATTTGTCCAGAACACTGAGCCAAGACATGGCTCTTATGTGTGTTCTCCTGGATGGGCACAATTCTGATCAATGTCTCATCTGACCCAGAGACGGGGTATGTGTCCTTTATCTAAGATGACTTCCCTGTCTTCAGCATCAGCAAACACTCATTTTCTATGGGCTTAACTAAGAAGCTAAAGTTTGAATAGTCCAGAGTTTTTTCTAACTTTACATGCCTCTATAAGGAAAGTACAAAGTGGGAAATGAGTAGAAGTAAAGTCAAAGGTGGGAAACTGAAGCAGAAAAGGCGTGACATTTCCTCTTATAGAGGAGGATCAGAGCCAGTCTGTCTCAGTGAAACCTCTCCTCCAAGTCTTAAGTCTGGCTACCAGCCTAGTGCTGTTTAAATGGTGGAAGGAGTCCCGGTGTTTATTGTAGGCATGTACATTTTCTAAGTCTGAACTAGATTTCTATTTAAGAGAACCATTTTACAGAAGTTTACATTAAAGCCTGTCAGAGCTAAGCTTTACTATTTTTTTCTCTAGTGCTGTTGCCTAAATACAGTCAAGCAACAACTTTAGCAGCCAATTTAAATTTAACTTGTATAAAAACAAAATAATAATAATATACCATTAAAGAAATATCATAACTTTATAAATTTCACATGTTTCAACTTAGATTTACATTATTTTAAAACTATATGAGACAAAGCAATTAGAAACAATGGGCAAATAATAAGCAATTATCACAATGAATTATAAACAACTGGCAAAGACAAAGCAAAATTTGAAACATAAAACTTTGTTACCTAAGCAAGTACCAGTCCAGAGTCTATGAAACAAAAAGAAAACTCTCACCTCTGTCCAGTGATCTCAGTAGAAGACCTCCAAATGATATAGGAGAATGAAACTCCCGACCTACTATGTCCAAGTTCATGTTCTCTAAAATCAAAGAATGAATTTTAGGAACAACAGAGGTGAAGAGTGGAATATCTTTATTGAGAGAAAGCTCCTGTCTAGAGAGACAGAAGGGGGTCCCGAGCGAGTTGCCCAGGACTCTGTCTTTTCCAGGGACTTTTATATGGTAAAACCATGGGTTCAAGTTGGGGGAATACTGGGAACTCACAAAGCAGATGGGTATAAGGTGGGACATAGTAACTATAGTTAGCCAATAAGGTCAATTGATTCAAGTAAAATTGATTACACTAGGGACTAATGGGAAAGCAAGTCACGTAGCAAGTGGGCATTCTTGGAGGTATGACCTTTCTCCTAGAAGGATGGGATAGTGGCTCCAGGGTGAGAGGGAACTAATTAGAATATCAGTCTTTAGGACATGGACTCATATGTTTGATCCTTTGTCTTGAAGTCTGGCCCACAGCAGGAGCTGTCTGTCTCTCTTGCAGTTTCCAGGTGTCAGCACTGGCTCCAATTTTATCTCACTGCCTATGATATTTCTGACTAACTCAGTTGCCTGCTACACTTGTTTTTAACATCTTTTGCATTAAATAATATCAAATATAAACCAAGTAAAATTATTATTAGAAGTAACTGAAAATGTATTACAATTATAATTGAACATTTTTCTCATGATTCCCTAGAGGGAAAGAAGACTGTACTAACCACCTAGCAACTCTGACATTTAAGCGAATGTCTATATATTAAAAAGGCTTGAGTTTACCTCTAATCTGCCCTCATTCCACTGAGTTACCTGTACCCACTTTAAAGACTCCTAAGAAATTACAGATATCACAGAATTATAGCATGCTATCTCTGGTTTAGCAGCTACAACATCTTTCAAGTATTTCCCTTTAAATTTTATCTCCTGTATTACTAACTTTCTTATTGCAGGGGCAAATGACCATAACATGCAGAATTTAAAAGAGGGCAGTTCATTTGGCTCATATTTACAGCAGGGTCAATCCATAGTTATCTGGCTCCAAGGTAGCAACGCTTGGTCAAAGTGCATAGTGAAGCAGAGCTGATTGTTTCATGGCGGTCAGGAAGTGGAATACGGGAGCAGTGACAGAGAAGGAGACAGCCCATGAATATAGTCCACAATGTCATGCCTCCATTAACAACCCAGACACACAGAATTATCCTTTACTAAACCTCTGAGTTTTCCTAAAGACAATCAGGTTGATGATCTGCCTTACCATCATATGGCCCACTGCTTTTAATTCCTGATTAACTTTGAGTGCTGCCAAGTTCATTCCTTGAGGCTTATGAAAAAGAGCATAGGGCTCCCAACATTCCCCTTCTCCTTTGACACCTTCTCTGACTACATGGATATAGGGAGGTTCTTTCTGCTGCCCCTAAAATACACCCTATGCTGCACTGTCCCATAAAACCTATGAAAATGGCCAATGCTTCTGTTTTATTCAGTCCAAATTTATTTAAGTCCACCTGAAAACTTAAAAAATTACCTTCTAGATATAATGTCTCAAAATTAATTTGAAAGTTTTTCCTTAACTATCCAAGTTTGTTTCTCTAGCAAATATTCAGATGTCTAAAGGTTTATATCCATCAGACATTAGTATTAAATGATAGACTTTCAAAACTACCAGAATTGCTAGAAAAGACCACTTAAAATTCTAATAATATTGATTGCTTTAAAGGAAAATCATCCATTTATTTATTTATCAAATAATATACAAGCATCAGCTATGTACCTAGCATTGTTCCCAGCACTGGGGATATAGGAATGAACACAGTAGCTAATACCTCTTTTCTCCTAAAATTTCTGTTCTGGTGTGGAGAGAAGGGATGAAAATTCCAGAGACAATCAGAGTAGGGAGAAATACCCCGTGCTTAAATTACATCTGTCTTTTCTCTTCTTTTACTCTATACTTTGAAGGAAAACTCCTAAAGAAAGATAATGTACTAATGTGACATTGATGCTGTATAAAGGACCATCTTACTCTGTATTGTTATGAATCTCTGTCTTGTGCAGAGTAAAAACACTTGGACAGGTTAACAAAGGTACACCTCCTGGCAGTTGTGTAAAGAGATATTGGGTTCACCCAACCACCTTTGCCTCTTCATATACTTACCTGAGTACATTAAGAAGAACATTTGCCGTGTATTCCAGAAAATATTCTACCAGGAAACAAATATGACTGGCTTTGGAAATCCTAAGGAAAGTAGGCTTTTAACTTTGTTGGGGAGAGTGAGGAGGAGCTCTGTTGTGATGACCACTTGACCCCTCTTGGCAGAAAGGACTAATGAAGTGAACTGTGACCATCAGAAAGAAGGTTGAAGACAGACAGGACAGTGAAGCTTCAGCACCAAACTCCACCTCTTTCAGACTAAGCTTCACATGAGGGCATGTTATAGTTTACCCCAAACACTGATCACATACAGAGTTAATCCATTGCTGATGGCTGCCAAGCAGAGCCAAGTGTCCCCTCAAATCTGATTATATATCTGCTTTCAAGGAAGACTTGAAGAAATGTATGGTCATGAATGAAGAGACACAAACTGGAAAGAGGGAACATTTGGCCCATGTATTCCCCCTGCAAGCTTTCTGGTGCCTATCTGTACCTCATTTCCAGTGTCTTTTAAGAGTAAACCCATTATTTCCTCTCATGAGTTCTCTTTTTTAGTATCTATGGTTTTACCTTTTGCCTTATTTTGTGTAATTTCAATTCTTTAGCAATTTTTAAAATTATTTAACTGTGTTTATTTGGTCTTGAAGCAGAATATAAGTTTCTTGGAAGCAGATTTTGCCCAGTTTGTTTTATTTTACACCTTCAATTTCCATGTGCTGGGCTGTGTACATGGACAGCTACCATATATTTTTGGAGAAAGGAGAAAAGGGACAGGTGGAAATTGAGGAATAAAGAGAAGCCAAAAAAATTAAATGTTTTAGCAACCAGAAAAAAATAGAAATCAATCTATGTATGATTACAGAACAGCCTTGGGACAGAGTGACTTATTCTGAAGTAAAATAAATTGTAAGAATCTTTTTTAAAAGGCTGAGGATGTAGATGAGTGGTAGAGTATTTGTTTAACAAATATAAGAACCTAGTCTTAAATCCCAGAACTTGAATAAAACAAAAAGAAATAAAGAAAACATAGCAAGATTAGGATGAAAAATGACCAAGTGCATAAAATTCCTAATGCATTCCAATTTCAATTTCGTTTTGTAATGGCATCATCTTTCATGTATAAACATGTGCATGTGTTTGTAGATTCACATAGGTGCACAAATACACACACACAGTGACTTACTGGATTTCTATTCTTTAGAAAATGAAAGCAGTGCACTGTTTACATGTCCTATGGATGTGCTAAGTACTTGCCATCTGAGTTAATGGCTTATGAATGCCATTGGGTGAGCATAATCATCAACACTAGAATCCCTCCACTGCACAAGAAAAGAGAAGTAATAAAATACAAATCTACCAAACATGTAATGTGGGAGGATCTAACACATTTTCTGATAGAACAAATACTTTCCTCCTTTCTGAGCATGTAACATCCTGGCAAATATAGATCAACAATACAACTTCCACCACAGTATTTTTTGTATAGATTAGGCAGTTCATATATGTTATGTATTGTATTTCAAATAACTTTGTTTTAGTTTCAGTAACATGGATCACACAAAAGGTTGGAAGACTTAAAGTTGTCTTTGTGGTCAAATTCAAAATCAAAGCTCCTTCTTAACTTATATCGAGTGGACAAGTGGGACCCATGTGAGCATCTCTGTCACTGTGGATGAGGTTAATTCTGCAACCTGAGTACCTGTATGTGTTTTCTTAAAATAAAGAAAAAAACACAAAGCAAAATGTCTTTTCAAAGTGTTTGCTAGACTTGGGCCCTGAGCTACTTCAATACAGGGACAGGTCTGAACCTAAGAGTGGTTGATTGGGTGAGGAAAAGAAGCTCAGAGAGAGACCAAGAAGATGGATTGTAGGAGAGAAAGAGGTACTGTCCCTGGAAATACCCACTGGATGGTTCACATCTCTCCAGAAGACCAGATGAAAGATTCACATAGAATTGAGGCTGGGACAGACACTTCTTCTGAGAAGTTCCTTCCTCATCATTTCCCTGTCTTCCCTATCATTTCTAGCATGAGAAACAATGGAACATTTCTCACACAGTGAACCCCAGTGCTGGATATGCAGTGGATTTCAAGCAAAAACTGATTAAAAGATAAAAAGTAGGTCACTGCATCCTTTTAAAAGGAACAATACAAAAGAAGAGGTAACTATATATGCACCAAATACTTTTGCATCCAACTAAATAGTATGAACATTGTATAAAAAATCAAATAAGCACTAAAATAATTGTAATGGGGACCTCAATACCCTACTGTCACAAATAGAACAACTACATGAAAAGTCAACAATGAAATATCACAACAGAACAAAAATTTGAACATAAGGTCTTGGTCAATGTCTATTAGGTATTCCGCTGCACATTCTTTCAGAATTTGGGTTGTTCTCCAAAATAGATCATGTACTAGCTCATAGAATGTGTTTAAATAGATGCAAAGGAATTAAAATTATCCCATATGTGTTATTGACTGTAGTGCAATGAAACTGGAAATCAATGGCAGAAGAAACCACAAGAAATTCATAAACACATGGAAATTAAATAACACTCTCCTGCACAAACAATGGGTTACAGATGAAATTCAAGAATAAATAAGACAGTTTCTAAAATTAAATGATAATGCCAATACAACATATTGGCATTTATGGGTTGCAGTGAAAGCAGTCCTATGTGGGAAACGCATTGCTCTGAATTTGCATCACAAAAGCAGAGTGAGCACAAATAAACAACCTAAGGTTGAAGCTCAAGCTTCTGAAAAGAATAAGAGCAACTCAATCTGAAAGCTTTTGCAATGCAGGAAGTTATAATAATCAGAGCAGAAACTAATGCAATGGAGACAGTAAACAGATTAAATAATCAATGATTTGAAGAGTAGTTTCATTGAAAAACTAAATAAAATTTGTAAATCTCTAACCAAATTTATCAGAAAAAGAAACACTCAAATTCATATAATTAGCAATGAAAAGGGTGAAATTATAACTCATCCTGCACAAATCCATAAAATTATCAATACTCACTGTGGGAATCTGTGTTCTAATCATATGGAAAATGGAAAAATGGACACAATCCTAGATACATGTGAGTTACAAAAGCTTAAACTGGAAGATGTAAAATTTAAATAACCCAATATTAGTCAATGAAATTGAAATGTAATACAAAACTTATTAACAAAGAAAATCCCAGGTTCCACCAGACTCACTACTGAATTCTACAAGAAATTTAGAGAAAATCTAATCCAACTAAAGTTCACACTGTTTAAGGAAATAGAGAGGGAAGCAATATTTCCAAAACCATTCCTGGAAGCTAGTCTTCTCCTGATACCAAAGTCAAAGAAGGACCCAACCAAACCAGAAAACTAGAAGTCAATTTCCCTAATGCAAAAATCCTCAATAAGATACTGGCAAATACAATGATAGCAAATTATCAAGATTATATACCATAACTAGTTAAGATTAATCATGGGAAAGCAAAGAATCAATAAATGTAATATGCAATATAAAAATTACCACCAACAAAAAAAAACACATGATCTTCTCAATAGATTCAGAAAAAACACTTGACAAAATCCAACAACGATTCATGATAAAAGTGACAAATTTGAAATCTATGGCCTTTATCTCAATCTGATAAATCTTCTATGACTAACCCACAACCAACAACATACTAGTCAAAAACTCAAATCTTTTACTCTAAAATCAAGAACAAGACAAGAATGTCTATTATCACCACTCTTACACAATATAGTTCTGGAAATATTAGGCAGAGAAATTAGACAAGAGAAAAAAATAAAAAGGAATAAGGATAGGAAAAGAAATTCATTTTTCTATCAATAAGGATAGAAAAGAAATTCATTTATTTTTTTAAATTTTATTTGAAAAGAAAAAAAAACAAAGCAAACAAAATTTAAAAAAAGAGTAGCAAAAATACAAAGTTCCAAGAAAAAAAGAAAAGGACAAAAATACTAAGAAATCATTACTTGATAACTTACATAATGTCATCTTGGAAATAGTTGTTAAAGTTACAATGTTAAAACATATGAAATACACTTTCAAGCAATGAGACTGTTAACTGTTCTTCTCCATGATCTAACAAAAACAGTAATATGGTCATTCATCTTACACACTTAAACATACATGCAATTATATCATTTAGAGTACTTTCTTTTCTTTCCTTATTTACAGTAGCAATTACATTTTTGGGGTTTTATTACTCCTACAGTTCTTGTTACTTTTTACACTAGAGACACAATGTGATATTTATAAATATGGTTCTTATTTATTTCACTAATGAGGATAGTTTCAAGTTGTCTCTATTTACCTATGAAAGCCTCAAGATCATCCTTCTTCATAGCCAAGTAATACCGTATTGTATAAAAATATCACATCTTTTTCATCCACTTTGCGGTTGATGGGCATCTTGGTTGTTTCCAAGATTTAGCTATTACAAATTGTGCTGCTATGAACATGGGGGCACATATATCACTGTGATACGAACTTTTCAGTTCTGGGAAAATACCCAGAAGGAGAATAGCTGGGTTGAATGGAGCTTCCAGTCCTAGTCTTCTGAGAATTCTCCATACTTATTTCCATAGTGGTTGCACCAATCTACACTCCCACCAACAGTGGAGCAATGTTCCTTTTCCCCACAACCTCACCAACATTTGTTATCAGTTGATTTCTTGATGGCAGCTATTCTTTCAAGGATGAGATGAAATCTCAATGTTGTTTTAATTTGCATTTCTTGAATGACCAGTGATGGTGAACATTTCTTCATGTATTTATTTGCCATTTGTATCTCTTTATCTGAGAACTGATAATCTCAGATGCCCATTTATGGAGAGGGTCTTTGAATTTGGGCGGCTTGATGTTTTCAAATTCTTTATATGTTCTTGATATAAGTCCTTTTTCTGAGCAGGTGCTGGCTAAAATTCTTTCCCAGTCTGTGGGTTTTCTTTTCACTCTGCTGGTGATCTCCTTTGAAGTGCAGAAACTTTTCAATAGTATGAGATCCTAGCTGTTGATTCTCTGAAGCATTTCCCATGCAGTTTGTGTTTTGTACATGAATTCTCTGCCTACCCCTATGTCTCCAAGACTTCTACCTGCCTTATCTTCTAGTAGATTTAGTGTTTCTGTTTTAGTGTTGAGGCATTTGATCCATTTAGACTTTAGTTTTGTGCATGGTGATAGGCATGAATCTAGTTTCAGTCTTTTGCATGTGGAGAGCCAATTTTTCTAACACCACTTATTAAAGAGGCTATCCTTCTTCCAGTGAACATGTTTAGCACCTTTGTCAAATATCAGGTGGCTGAGTGTCTTTGTACTTATACTTGCATCTTCTAATCTATTCCATTGGCCCTCAGGTCTATTTCTTTGCCAGTACCATGCTGATTTTATCACTGTGGCTTGGTAGTATAGTTTCAAGTAAAGAATTGAGATGCTTCCTGCTTTGTCTTTATTGCCCAGAATTACCTTTGCTATTCTAGGTTTCTTCTGTTTCTGAATAAATTTTAGGAATGTTTTCTCTAGATCTGTAATGTATCTTGATGGTATTTTGATTGGGATTGCATTAAATCTGTATACCAGTTGAGGGAGTATGGCCATTTTCACGATGTTGGTTCTTCCTAGCCAAGAGCAAGGAATATCCTTCCATTTTCTAATATCCTTTTCAAACTCCTTTTTTAGAGCAGTATAATTTTCAGCATATAGGTCTTTTATGTTCTTAGTTAGGTTGATTCCTAGGTATTTCATTTTATTAGATGTTATTATGAAGGGCGATATTTCCATAATTTCTCTCTTGGTGAGTGTCTTATTTGTGTACAAGAATGCTATTGATTTTTGCACATTAACTTTGCAGCCAAGTACACTGCTGAATTTATTATCTCTAGCAGTCTTTTAATGGAGTTTTTTGGGTCTTATATATAGAGTATCATCTCATCTGCAAACAGTGATAATTTAACTTCTTCCTTTCCTATCTTTATTCTTTTTTTTCCTCTCTCTTGTCTGATTGCCCTGGCTAGTGTTTCCAGAACTATATTGAAAAGAAGTGGTGATAGTGGACATCCTTGTCTTGTTCCTGATTTTAAAGTGAAAGATTTCAGTTTTTGTCCATATAGTATAATGTTGGCTGATGGTTCATCATAGATGGCCTTTATAAGATTGAGGTAGACACTGTGTATTCCGAGTTTCTGAAGGGTTTTTATCATGAACAGGTGTTGGACTTTATCAAAAGCTTTTTCCACATCTATTGAGAGGACCATTTGGTTTCTGTTTTTGGCTCTGTTGATACGGTGTATCACATTTATTGATTTGCATATGTTAAACCATCCCTGAATTCCTGGAATGAACCCCATTTGGTCATGATGTATAATCTTGTTGACGATTTGTTGCATTCTATTTGCCAGTGTTTTACTGAGAATATTTGCATATATGTTCATTAGTGAGTCTGGCCACTAGTTCTCCTTTTTTGTTGGGTCTTTCTCTGGGTTTTGTATGAGAGTTATGCTTGCCTCAAGGAATGATTTAGGGGGGATTGCTTTCTTTTCAATTTCATTGAAGTGCTTAAGGAGTATTGCCATCAAATCTTCTCTAAATTTCTTGTAGAATTCAGTCATGAATCCATCAGGACCTGGGCTTTTCTTTGTTGGTAAGTTTTTTATTATGTTTTCAATTTCAACAGCCAATATTGGGCTATTCAAAATTTCTATATCTTCTTGGTTGAACTTTGGTAGTTCATATGTTTCTAGAAATCTGTCCATTTCCTCTCTATGTGAGTAGAGATTTTTAAAGTAGGTGTTCATGATCTTTTGAATTTCCATGGGATCTCTTGTAATTTCCCACTTTTCAGTACTTATTGCATGAATTTGGGTTTTTTCTTTCTTTTGCTTATTAAGGTTTGCTCTGCCCTCCTGCTCCTACAAGATGACACAGGAAGAGGCCTGAAGCCTCTTCCCTTCCCAGTACTGTACAGCGGCCCCCTCCCAGGTCTCATAGCAGAGCACTCACAGCAGGGTAAACTTGTGACAGTGCTGGCAGGAAACAGAACCTTAGGATGCAGGCTGGGTCCTCTGAGGATTCACTGCAGGCAGCAGGGTGCTTGATGGGCAATGCAGATGGACTTCTCCCCCAGAGGGCAGGTGCTGCCTGTCAGGCCACTATAAGACACTTGTGCCAGGGGAGCCAGAGCCACCCCAAAATGGGGACTCACCTCTTCTGAAGAGCTCAGATCACCCAGCAGGCTGTCCAGGAGCCAGGGAGGAGGAGCAAGAACTGCCTGGAATGTGTGTGGGGCAGGTCCTCCAAAAGGAAAATGGTGATTTGCTCAGGATTGCCTACTCTTCCTGGACTGATAGAAACCTCTGCTGCCCTAGAAATTTTGGGCTGCTGCTGGTCTTGCCCCTGTGTGTAAGGGTGTCTGATGCTGAATTTCTCCCTCACGCTTTTTCACCCAAGGGCAATAGGTTGTATCCAGTGTATGGACTCAGGTGAAATTACCTGTTTGTGCCCCAGGATCTGTAAAACCAGAAATATATTCTAAGTGATGTGGAATTTACATGAAAGTGTCACTATGAATGTTTACAATGTTCCTCGCATCTCTGTGGAATACATCAAAGTAAAAACCATCTGCACAATAAAAAACAGAGTGAAAGAGACAGTGCATAGAATGGGAGGTAATACTTGCCAGCTATTTATGTGTTAGGTGAATATCTAGAATCTATAAGAACTGAAAAACAACACCACCAAAGACAAAAACCCAAGGATGCAAATTTAAAAATGGACAATAGGCAATTGATCTGAAGAAACATGTCTCAAAAGAAGAAATTGCTCGTAAATATATGAAAAAATATTCAATATCATTAACCATCAGGGAAATACAAATCAAAACCACAAAGAGGTACCAAGTCACCCCAGCTGTCATTCCAGTTATGAAAAAGAAGTAATGAATGCTGGTGAAGACATAGACAAAAAAGAACATTTATGCACTATTGTTGAGAATGTAAATTAATGTAACCAGTATCAAAACACTATGGAGGGTCCTCAAAAATGTAGTGAAAAGAGCTACCATACAGTTCAGCAGCTATCTCATTCATGGGTATATATTTAAAGAAAATGAAGTGAGCACATAAAAGAGACTCTTGTATGCCTATGTTATTATTTCACTGTTCACAATAGTTAAAATGTGAAATTAGCTTAAGTGCCCATGAACAGGTGACTGGGGAAAGAAATTATGTATATACACAATGCAGTGTCATTCAGCCATAATGAAGAATGAAATCTATCATTCAGCAAAATGAATGTAACTTGAGGACATCATATTATGTAAAATAAACTAAACATATAAAGACAAGTAGCATATGTTCTGTTTCACATTGGAAATGACAACAACAAAAATAGTTGACTAGAAAATAGAAGAGTGTTTACTAGGGCCAGAGTGGAGGGATTGGGAAGGCTATTAAAGTGACCAACTGTGATCTATGTACATATGGAAACAACACAGTTAATTCCTTCAATTTGTGAAATTATTGTGTTAATACCTAAAATATTATGTATGTAAATTTTAAAAACTAAGATAAGCAATTTCCAGAAAGTGAACTATAAAACTGAATTGAATGACACATTTAAAAAAAAATACAAAAGAAATAAGGGGAAAAAAGAGAGAAGTAGTGAAAAGAATAGACATCTCTGCAGTAAGAGTGAGGTGACTGCAAGAATCCCCATAAGAGCTCTGTCTAGGGATTCTGATGACAGCTTCCTTGATGAATGTGAAGGAAATTTTGCCCAATGCTATCTCTGGAGCCCACTTCAGGCCATTTTGCTCCTCCTCAAAAGATCAGGGTCAGTCATTTTTATATAAGAAAATTATCTTTCATTCTTTTTATTGATTCATAACTGCAAGTCACCAAACTTTGGATAATGAGAGAAGTGGTTTGCAAGTTAGCATCATATTGACATTTCCCACTGTACCAGAATTTAGACAAGAATAAATTTATACTTTTTATATGGCAGCTTTAACCAGACCCCAGAATTCTTGCAAGAATATATACATGCAAGGCCAGATCAGGACTTCACACAGTTTTACACTCAACATCACCCAGTCCAAAACCAATCAGATCAGGGATCCCTTCTGAAATTTAATAGAAAAATTGTATAGGAAGAGAGCCCCTAATATCTTTGAAGAAACCTTCTTAATCAAGGTCAAATCAGGGTTTCCTTTTAGAAGTAAAATGTCAGTTAGGGTTGGAACAGCATATTGGAAGTCACTAGAGTTATCTTTGCCTGCTAAAATAGTAAACCAAAAAGATGGTATTGCAAGCCTGGAGGTCAGGTGTAATGATTACACCATCTCCATGCCCTTCTTTTGCACAGGATGAGGATATTTACACAGTGAGGACCCTGGCTCCCTGCTGAGTCTTTTAGTTAAACTTCTGAACTTCTCAAATTGACACAATGTAGGAGTGGCTTTGCTCTCTCCTTGCAGGTTTCCTTAGATGATCCACGTTCCTGGCTTTTCCAAATTTCTGGGGTCTCTCTACCACGTTCACTTCACCCTCACTACTGCACATATTTTCCCCTCAGGGAACACTGAGTGGCCTCCCAGGTCTTCTGAAATCTCCACAGAAGCCTTATTAACCATGTAACTCTTGCATTCTGCATTTACCTAAAACCAGTACCACATGGATGATGCCAATGCCTGCTTCTAGCTGGAGAAGCTTCCAGGAGTTTCTGTCTCTTGGCTGTCAGGATCAAGGACCTGGATCAATGTGGACTCTGAATCCAATTCTGAGGAAGAAATATTCTACATTGCCACCATTCTGAACATGGTGTTCTATGGATTTTGCCTCAAAACAAAGTCTTTCTTTTTTGCAGGTTTGAGGTGCAAAGGGTGGAGACTTGCTGCTTCTTGGCATGCCCTCAGGCCATCTTTTATATTCTGCTGTTCCTTCTCAGCGACTGAGCTCTCCTCACATCTATATTTGGAGTCCCCTACTTTACAGAGGTTTCCCTCCTGGCCAAACTCACAACCTTTTACATCAACTTGCTGTATTCTCTGCTCTTGATTCTCTACATAAACTTAGCAAAAAGTCCCCAACAGTAGCCATGCCACAGCCTCAATATTCATCCGCATTGAAATTTTTTTTGTCAAAGTTATTACTCCACTGCCCTTAACCTTAGTTTCAGGAAAATTATCTGGACATGAGCAAAACACAGACAAATTTTCTGCCAAGTGATAACATATATCATCTGGAATCCAATAGCCAGTGCAGTCCTTACATGAAGAAATTATCCAGATGCCCTTGACTCCTACTCCTCTCATGTTACTTATGCTTCCCAGTATGCACCACATGATCAGTTATTGCAGGAAAAGAAGGCTGGGGCTTGATTTGAAGATTGTTCTGCAGATTGTGCAGGCACCACCAGCAAGAGGACAGCTGCAGCACTGTAGACCTTTCAAGGACATCCAGAAGGACAGTAGTAAAAGAAAATATTCACAGTGGGCAGAATACTGGTCAATGCACCTGGTAGTGCATGTCACCTGGCAGTAAAAATGGCCACATGTGTGAGGATGTACTGATTCATGGGCCATAGCCAGTGATTTGGCTGAATAGATATGAAAGAGGAAAGAACATAACTAGAAAATTGGTAACAAAAATATTTGTATAAGTTATGTGGATAGACCTTTCCATAAGAACAAAGGTTGTAAAATTATTTGTTTCCCATATAAATGCTAACTAAAAAGTGAACTTAGAAGATAACTTTAAGAGGATAAAATGACCTATTGTGTAAATAGAGGTCAACCTTCTTCTTCACCACTTCTGCCAATGCCCAATGGGCTCACGAACAGAGTGGCTGAGGTGACACAGTTGGAGATTATTCATGGATTCAACAACATGGAATCTCACTCACCAAGGCTGATTTGACTACTGCCACTGCTGAATGGCCAATATGCCAGCAGAAGAGACCAACACTGCATCCATGATGCAGCACCACTCCATGGAGTGATCAACCTTCGACCTGGTGACAAGTCACACATAGGCACACATGTGAACATATTGGACCACTTATATTGTGGAAGTGATTCCAGTTTGTCCTCACTGGCATAGACACTCATTCTGGAATGGATTTGCCTTTCCTTACTGTATTGCTTCTGCAAAAACTACCATCAGTGGATTCACAGAATGCCTTATCCACCATCATGGAATTCCATGTAGCATTGCCTCTGACTAATGAATGCATTTTACAAAGAAGTGAGGTAATGGGCTTATGTTCATGGAATTAATTTGTCTTACCATGTCCCATAATGTTAGCACTGAGAAGTGGCTGGATTAACAAAAAGGTGGAATGGACTTTTGAAAATGCAGTTACAGTACCAGCTAAGTGACAATGTCTTGCAGGCTTATGCAAGGTTCTCCAAAAGGCTGGATATGATTTCACTTATTCACCGTATGGTACTCTGTCTCCTATAGCCAGGATTCATGGGTCCAAGAATCAAGGAGTAGTAGTGGAAATGGTATTATCCACCATTACCTCCAGTGACCCACTAGTAAAATCTTACCTCCTCCTCCAATCATCTTATGTTTTGATGGTTTAAAAGTAATAGTTCCACTCCCCCTTCTCTGGGGGCAGCTGACAGTGTGGCAGACTTTTGGCAGCCCAAAGGAGAGAGACCCTGGTGCATCGGGACCTGCACCGTGTGGTTGACTCAGGGTGCCGGGAGCACAAGGAACTCCTCCTCTCTCTGGGGGGCAGCTGAGAGTGTGGCAGACTTTTGGTGGCCCAAAGGAAAGAGACCCTGGCACATCGGGACCTGCACCGTATGGTTGGCTTGGGGTTCTGGGAGAACAAGGAACTCTTCCCGTCTCTGGGGGTCAACTGTGATCCTGCCTGCGTGTGGACTGAGAATCAGACATCTCATGTTGTCCTGTCCCCCATCCCATGTCCCCCTTCCACCTCCCCCCTGCCTAGCAAGTGGGAGCCACTGAACTACACATCTTGTGAAAAGATTGGCTATGTTATCTAGTATGAACTATTCATATGCAAAGATAAGGACAACCATTTGGAAGAAAACACGAGACAATATGACAGATAGTGAAGATCTCTGGTATTCTAGCTTTGAAATTAATGCTTTCTTATGTCCCATTCTGTTCTGTTTTGTTGTGTTTAATTTTACTCCCTTTTAAAATAAAACTAAAAAAATTTTTTTTAAAAAGTAATAGTTCCAGAGTGAGGAAGGTTTGTAACAGGAAGCACAATAATGCTATCATTGAACTAGAAGCTAAAACTTCCTCCTGGTCAAGGTCAACTCAGGCCTCTCAGGAGAAAAAAAAGGGAGTTATAGTGTTGTCAGGGGTAATTGACCCACACTATCAGGGGAAAATTGGACTATTTCTCCACAATGGAGGAAAGCAAGAATATAATTGGAGTGCAGGGGACCCCTTAAGCATCTCTTAGTATTACTGTGCCCTGTTATTAAAGTCAGTGGGAAACTACAACAACCTAACCCCGGCAGAATGACAAATGGTCCAGAACTTTCAGGAGTCAAAGTCTGGGTCAGTCCACCAGGGAAAGAATCAAGACCAGCTTAGGTGTTTGTTGAAGGCCAAGGGACAACACAATGGGTAGTAGAAGATAGTTCTATATATGAGCTATGACCCTGTGATCAGATACAGAGACAAGGATTGTAATCATACTAGTTACCTCCTAATCAAATTCTAATGTAATATGATGTTGACAGACTTAATACTGTTTATTAAAGACTGGTAAACCTGTATTATAAGGGTCAAATTATGAAATATTAAGAAGAAATATAACCCAAAGAAAGCTTGCTTTCTAATCTGGGGAGGGAATTATGAGTTTTCATCCTATTCACTTTAGCTGCCAATTTTTATTTGGTCTATTATTTTGAAGAGATCTAATTTTTTGAGTTATTTATATATTCTAAACATTACTCCTTTGTCTAAGATATAGGTGGCATTGTTTTCCATTATATATTGCATCCTCATTCTGTTGGAGAATTTTTTCTGTCATGCAGAAATGATTGAATTTTCTATGATTCTGCTTATTGATTCTTGGTGTTATTTTCTTTGCAGCCAATTTGTTTACAAAGTCCTTGCCTACACCTATGACTTCAAGACTTTTATCTATACTATGTTCAAGTAAGCTGTTTCTGTTTTAACATTTAGTTCATTAGTACATTTTTCTTTTATTTTAGTACAAAGATAGATAAATAATAGGTCTAGATTCAGTTTCATGTGGATGAATAATCAGTCTTCCTAACATTATTTATTAAAGAAATCATTTTTCCATCACTGTAGAAGAAAAAACAGTATAGGAGAAAAAATTATTTTTGCTCACTTTGTCAAAGATTAAATAGGTAAATGTGATTGGGGCTGTTTCTGCATCTTTTGTTCTAATCCACTGATCCTCATATCTATTTCTGGGCCAGTATCCAAACCAGTACCAGCACCCTGGATGAAGCCTACTTGCTCACGATGTATGATTTTCTAAATAATTTGACAGCATCTTGTTGAGGATTTTTGCATCTATATTTATTTAACAGATTTGTCTTTAGTTCTCCTTGTAGGTTGGATGCTTGTCGGGTTTTGAAATCAAGGTAATGATAGCTTTGAGGAATGACTCCAGAGGTATTCCTCCCCTTTTTATTTCATCAAAGAGCTTGTGGGGTATTGGTGTTAGATCGGCTACGAACTTTTTGTAGAATTCAGAAGTGAACCCTTATGAGCCTGGGCTTTTCTTAGTTGAAAGGTTTTGTATCACTGTTTCATCTTCCTTGCCTCTTATTGGATGACCCAGAATTTTTAAATCTTCTTGGTTGAATTTGGCAATTCATATGTATCTATCCATTTCTTCTGAATTCCCCAATTTATTGGTGTAAAGGTTTGTAAGGGAGTTGTTAATAATCTTTATTTTGGCAGTGTCCTTTGTGATTTTATCTTTTTATTTCTGAATGCATTTATTTGGATCTTTTTCCTGATTTCCTGGTTAGATTGGTTCAGGGTTTGTCTATTTTGCTTATTCGTGTGTGTGTGAGTGTGTGTGTGTGTGTGTGTGTGTGTGTGTGTGTGTGTGTGTCAGGAATCGAAGTCAAGGCTGTGCTCTCATAAGGCAGGCTCTTATGCCACTGAGCTAAAACCCTGGCCCCTATTTTGCTTATTCTTTTAAAGAACCTACTCTTCAATTCATTGATTCTTAGGATATTTTTGTCTCAATTCCACTGATTTGTTTTCATCTATATAATTTCTTTCCTGTATTAGCTCTTGTTATGGACTACTCTTGTTTTACTGGGACACCGAGATATATCATTAGGTTATCGATATACAGTCATTCATGATATTCTCCACCTAGCTTAAGTGTCTATGATGTTTTGAGGTGTCTCCTTGCACCGCAGTCCAATCTCTGTTCCCCTCACACTCTGGTTACCATCCACTCCAGGGCATGTTCTTGATCCTGTCATGATGAAAACATGATCAGCCCTCTGATTTTTGGAGGACATAAGCAGGCTGGGGGTTCAAGTGAACTATGGGACTTAATGTTGACAGTCACAGGATCTGATTTCTCTCCTGACTCCATGGGTGTTGTTTGTCCAGGAGCAGATCAGTTGGTCAGCCCATGCCTTTGCTCCTCCCTCCCATGGGGAAGAAAGTGTGTAGCCAGTCTTCACTTGGTAGGTGGTCATGACCTTGTATGTGAAGGAAAACAGAATCAGGTGTCAGCCTGCTTTCTCACACTGGAGCATTTTTCATTTTTAACCAATTATTGAAAACTTGTCAATTGAAAGTGTTTATTACATGAATATTTCATATTTTTGAACTCAGTCATATTTTTGCTACTTTATGCTTTGTTACATTTCATATTTTTTTCTTCCTTAGATTGCATGTTTTTTCTTTATTTTTTAATATAGAGATTAGAAAATATTCAGTAGCTATGGGAGGCAAGGATAAAGGAAGGCAAGGAAAAGGAAATACACACACAAGATAATTGAGATAGTTACACAGAAATTTTCTCTTAATTCACTGAAAAGAAAGGTTTGTGCTAATATTGTTTGGACAATATTTCATACCTAAATCTTTTACTCTGGGTAACTATTATGAATATAACAATATGCAATGTATTTATTATTGTTGTTGTCCTATTGTCTTGTTTTCAAAGTCCTATTTTATTTGTATTTTTTCTTTTTAAAACAAAAACAGGTGTATTCAACCATACCATGTGTTTTCTTTTAATATAAGTATCTATGTTTTCAACAATATTAAGAATAAAAAATATATTACACAAGCTGTATCTACTGAATATGTTTCTCCTTTAAATTAATATCATTTAGCACATTTGAATTGAAATACCATGTTTTAAGGTAGCTATGTTATTTTGCATGTAGTTTGTTAGGTAGCCTGTGTTTTACTATAGTTTATTCTTACTTGATGGTCTTCCTATAGACCCTGATAACAGAAGTTAACAATGATTATACTGGCTTATTCCAGAAATTCTGTTTAATTCTTCATTTTTCAAACATTTATTAGACAGTAGTTTCCAAGAACTATCTGAGGCTCTCAGAATACATCACTAAACAGCAGAACTTGCAGAGCTGGTGTTCAATCAAGATGAGATGGGAAATGCACAATAAACAATGGACAAGCATACAGGCCATACTACTGAAATATGACTGCTATAAAAAACAACACCAAGTACAAAAAAATAGAGCAATGCAATGGGAATCTGAACATCATCCTGGATATCATGTTGGCAGTACCCAAACACTATTAGGGAGAAGTACTTGCAAATATATTTCCATAAAAGTATTAAGCAGATATTCTTGTAATGTTAGTATTTTGTCACTGTTTTTGAAGTTCTACTCAGTTCTGCTTTATTGGCCAGGTGGTGCTTCAAGTCCTTATTTTTATTTTTTTAATTTTTACTTCTTTTTAATTTTATTTAAAGAGAAAAAAAGCAAAATAAAAAAAAGGGTAGAAATAATACAGAATTTCAAAAAAACAGTAAGAAATCATTAGTTGATAAATTACATATTGTCTTCTTAGAAATAGTTGTTTGTGTTACAAAATTAAAGCATACAAAGTGCACATTCAACAATGACACTGTGAACTGTTCAATGATCAAAAAAACTTAGTAATATGGTTATCAATCTTACACACTTAAACATACATGCAGTTATATCCTTTAGAGCACTTTCTTTCCCTCCTTTTGCTTTTTAAGTCCATTATCTGTTTAGTTATATCATGTTTTTGCTTGCTCAGTATCTTATTCATCTGTTTTGTTGTTGTTATTTCCTTTTTAATCACCTTATATAATTCTGTTGTTTTGTTTTTGAGTTTCTCCTCATCCATGTCACATGGATCTGCTTTGGTGGAGTTGAGAATTTTGGGAGGTATTTTGTTACCTTGTTTTCTCATGTTCTATTGGATTTTTTATTTAATTTTTTATCAAATTGGAGGTAGTAATATACAACAAAATAGGATGGAATAAAGCCAATTGAGACAGTGTAGTGAAATTGGTACAGAACACCACAGCAGGTCACCAGGGCAACAATAATAGGAACCACTGTATATCTCATTATCTTCACAATAGTTGTTCTTTCAATCAGGTATAGCAAAATCAAAAGAAATACACAATATTATAGAACTTCTCAAAGCAGAATATTGAATAGAGCAACACCATTAATCAAGACAAAGCAAAACAGCGATAAAAATATCTGCCTTCAAAGAGATAGTCAAAGGAAATTCCCCCCACCAGCTGCATTACATTCTGTCAAGCTCCCAAGAGATGCCAAGATCCCCGGATCCCACTTGCTAATGGGGGGGAGGGATGGTATGTTTGATTCTAAGCCCGTGCCCCAGTAGGCATCAGGCTGGTTGCTGGTTTGCTCAGCGCCCTAAGTTCCAACATGGCATGGATCTCAGGAAATGCTGTTGCTTCTTGCTTCTTGCTTCTTGCCCTGGGGTGGCTGCAGCTTGCCAGACCACAGCCGCTGACCAGGGCAGGCTGCTTGCTGGGTTGCTCATCACCCTAAGTTCCAACATGGCGTGGATCTCAGGAAATGCTGTTGCTTCTTGCTTCTTGCCCTGGGGTGGCCGCAGCTTGCCAGACCACAGCCACTTACCAGGGCAGGCTGCTTGTTGGGTTGCTCAGCGCCCTTCTAACATGGCACAGATCTCAGGAAATGCTGTTGCTTCTTGCTTCTTGCCCTGGAGTGGCCACAGTTTGCCAGATCATAGCCACTTACCAGGGAAGGCTGCTTACTGGATTCAAGTCTTTATTTTTAACATCTTTTGCAAAAAATAATATCAAATATAAATCAAGTATAGTTATTATTAGAAATAATTGAAAATTTATGGCAATTGTTATTGAACTTTTTCTAATGATTCCCAAGAGGGAAGGAAGAGTGTATTAACCATCTAGTAACTCTGACAGTTAAGTAAATGTCTGTATATAAAAAACCTTGAGTCTATCTTTCACCTGCCCTCATTCCACTGAGTTACCTGTACCCACTTTAAAGACTCCTGAGAAATTACTGATATCATAGAAGTAAAGGATAATATCTGTGGTTCAGTAGCTACAACATCTTCCAATTATATCCTTTAAATTTTACTTCCTGCATTACTAACTTTTTCATTACTGGGACAAATGACCATAACACAGAGAATTTAAAAGAGGGGCAGTTTATTTGGCTCATATCTACAGCAAGTTCAATCCATAGTTATCTGGGTCCAAGGCAGCAGTGTTTTTTGGAAATGTGTAGTGAAGCAAAGCTGATTGGTAAATGGTGGTCAGGAAATGGAATAGGGGACCAGCACCAGAGAAGGAGACAGCTCATACATATAGTCCACAAAGTCATGCCTCCATTAACAACCCAGGCACACAGAATTATGATTTACTAATCTTCTGGGTACTCCCAAAAACAATTAAGTTGATGATCTGCCTTAACAGCATATGGCCCATTACTTTTAATTCTTGTTTAACTTTAAGTACTGCCAAGACAACAGTTCATTCCTTGAGCTTTTGTGAAAAACACAGTAGGGCTCCTAACATTTGCCTTCTCCTTTGACACCTTTTCTGACTACATGGAAGTAGGGAGGTGCTCTGTTGCCCTCCAAATACACCCTGTGCTGCATTGTCCCATCAAAACTATGAAATTGGTTAAAGTTTCTATTTTATTCAGGCCAAATGTGTTTAAGACCACCTGAAAAGTTAAAAAATTACCTTCTAGATATACTGTCTCAAAATTTACTTTGAAAATGTTTCCTCTATTTTCTTAATTTGTTTCTCTAGCAACTATTCCAACATCTAAAGGATTACATCCATTAGACAATGGTACTAAATGATAATCTTTCCAATCTACCCGAATTGCTAGAAAAGACCATTTAAAATTCTAATAACATTCTGTGCTTAAAAGAAAAATGATACATTTATTTATTTATCAAATAATATATGAGCATCACCCATGTACCTAGCACTGTTTCTGGCACTGAGAATATAGGAATGAACACAATAACTAAAACTTCTTCTTCCTAAAGCTTTTTCTCTGGTGTGGAGAGAAGGGATGAAAATTCCAGAGACAAACAGGGTGGGGAGAAACACTCCATGCTTAAATTACATCTGTCTCTTCTCTTCTTTCATTCCATGCTTTGAAGGAAAGTTCCTAAAGAAAGACAATGTATTAATGTGACATTGATGCTGTGTAAAGGACCATCTTACTCTGTATTGTTAGGACCGTCTTACTCTGTATTGTTATGAACCTCTGTCCCATGCAGGGTAAAAATACATGGACAGATTAACAAATACATGCTTCCTAGGAGTTGTGTAAAGAGTTACTGGGTTCACCAAACTGCCTTTTCCTCTTCTTATATTTATCTGAGTCTATTGAGAAGAACATTTGCAGTGTGTTCCAGAAAATATTCTACCAGGACACAAATATGACTGGCTTTGGAAATCCTAAGGGAAGTTGGTTGTTAACTTTGTTTGAGAGAGTGGAGGTGCTCTGCTTTGATGATTTGTTGGCCACTCTTGTGGAGGACACTCTCAGGAAGAGCTAATGAAGTGAGCTGTGACCATCAGAAAAAAAGGTTGAAGGCAGACAGGACAGAGAAGCCTCAGCACCTGTCAAACTCCACCTCCTGTTGACTCAGGCTTCACATGAGGCACTTTATAGTTAACTCCAAACACTGATCACATACAAAGTTAATCCATTGCTAATTGCTGCCAAGTAGTCCTCTCAAATCTGAGTATATATTCTGCTTTCAAGGAAGACTTGAAAAAATGTATGGTCATGAGTGAAGAGGCACAAACTAGAAACAGGGAACATTTGGCTCACGTATTCCCTCTGGAAGTTCTCTTGTGCCTATCTGTACCTCATTTCCAGTGTCTTTTAGGAGTAAACACATTCTTTCCTCTCATAATTTCTCTTTTTTAGTATCTATGGTTTCACATTTTCTTATGTTATATGATGTCAACACTTCAGTAACTTTTAAAATTATTTATCTTTTTTATATATCTGGTTCTTGAAGCACAATATTAGTTTCTTGAGAGTAGATTTTATCCTAAGCTTGTTTCATTTTATGCCTTCAATTTCTTTGTGCTAGGCTATGCACATGGACAGCCACCATATATTTTTGGAGAAAGGAGAAAAGGGACAGGTGGAAATTGGGGAACAGAGAGAAATGAAAATTTTAATGTTTTTTATAAACCACAAGCAAAAACATAAATCAAGCTACATATGTTAGACAGCAACCTTAGAACCATAGTGTGGCACTGTCTGAAGTAAAATAAAATTTTATTTTTTAAAATTTTATTTAAAAACAAAACAAAACAAACACAATAGAAAAATGATACCAACAATACAAAATTCCAAGGAAAAAAAAGAAAAGAACAAAAAATACTAAGAAATCATTACGTGATAACTTACATACTGTAATATTCGAAATAGTTGTTCAAGTTACAAAGTTAAAACATACAAAGTACACATTCAAGCAATGAGACTGTTAACTGTTCTGCTACACGATCTAACAAAAACAGTAATATAGTCATTCATCTTACACACTTAAACATACATGCAATTATATCTTTTAGAGTACTTTCTTTTCCTCTTTTTTACATTAGCTATTATACATTTTGGGTTTTATTACTCCTACAGTTCTTTTTACTTTTTACACTAGAGACACAATGTGATATTTATAAATATGGTTCTTATTTATTTCACTAATGAGGATAGTCTCAAGTTGTCTCCATTTACCTATGAAGGCCTCAAGATCATCCTTCTTCATAGCCAAGTAATACTCTATTGTATAACAATACCACATCTTTTTCATCCACTCTGTGATTGATGGTCATCATGGTTGTTTCCAAGATTTAGCTATTACAAATTGTGCTGCTATGAACATGGGTGCACATATATCACTGTGATATGAACTTTTCAGTTCTTTTGGGAAAATACCCAGGAGGGGAATAGCTGGGTTGA